>CAUYSK010031532.1:0-171762 GCA_963575035.1 Avahi laniger
GCTCATCTGCAGAGTGAGGACACCTGCCGCGTTCTCACCTTGTCTCCACCAGCGCAGTCTAACAGCCAGCTTCAGTGTCCCTCAGCTCTAAACTGCAGTAGAGAAGGAGTGAAGAGGACGAGGGGTGCCCGAAATAAATCCCCATCTCTCCAAGAGGATTCCTTGTCTCAGAGAGGTTCAACAAAGCCAGGAAAGGCACCACGAAGCCTGAAGCATGTGCTGAGGCTTGTAAGCGCTTGGGGGCTTCTGAAGTGCTGTAGAAAGTCTTTCCTTGCCGTCTCCTGCATCCAAGGCCATCCTGATTTGGTTTCCAATTAGAAACACATTGAATCTGTGACTCGAGTTGGTCCCATCCTCTCCGATGGCAGGCCGATTGCTGCCAGACGATAAACAGGAAGTCACTGAGTAAGAGGACTGTGTCCATCCATGCCAGCGGGCGTTACCTAACTCGGGAGGGCAGAGCTCCAGTAACCGCGTCCCATGCTGCAAATGACGCCGACGGCAATGATGCCCCACAGGCCTTCTGCAAAGGGTGGCAGAGGACAACGGCGGTCTCATAGCTTCCATCCCTTATGGGAAGCAAAAAACCAGAAAATCCTCTTGTACAAAGGCAAAGGCAATAGCTGTTTTCACAAATTCATGCAGAGGATTCACAAGTTGTGAACTGAGAAATGTATTTTATCTCTGGTTATTTTGTCTTCAGTTCAGGTTTACTTAACTTTACAACAACTGATGCCCTTGCTACAACTATTATTCCTAAATACGATACAGATCTAACTTCAGCAATGTTCACCCTCTGTGAGATTATGTGCTGAGCACTGGGTAAAAGGATGTGGGTACTTGCAGTCATAATGTTTGCCATCCTGGTATGCTGACCTCATGCCAGGCATAGTTTGGGGTACTTCGGTTGCATCTCAATACTTACTCTTACAACAGCCTTGTGAGCTAGGTGTTGTTATACCCCTTCCCCAGATGACAGAGTCTAGCCCAGCAACTTGCCAAAAGTGACATCTACGTGTCAACTCTCTACATGGGACTAGATCGCGGTCAGCACTTAGGCCAATGTCATCCTTAGGACTGTCCCGGCAGAATAAAGGGGATCACATCGGGCGCACAGGCTTTGCAGCAGCAGAGCCAGGCCTGAGATCCCATCTCCCAACTCCCACTGCAGAGATCTTCCCTAGAGCTTCTGCTGCCTATACCCTAAACTCAGGACACCTGGAATCTTCCCTCAGCTTCACCACCCTGCTGTTTCACGTGATCCCCCCTCAGTGTTTCCATCTCAGACATGGGAGGGATAGGGCTGGTTTTTTAAAAAGAAAATAGGACTAGAGCATCAAAAAGAGATTTTCCCATGGCAAGAAAAAAAAGCTATAAATATAGCAAAATGTTAACAGTGAAATTTCGATGGCAGGTATCCGGGTGTTCATTGTACAATTCTTTTAATGTTTCTGCATGGTCGAACATTTTCATATCCGATCTGGGGGGGCGTTGCAGATGTCTCAGCGCTACATTGATAGCAATGACACCCCTCTTGGAGTATCTGAGGGTGATATAAAGAAGGATCAGTGCAACGGCAAGGGCTGCAGTCACGCTCCACGTGTTCAGCGAACCCCTGCAGACGTGGCCGTGCCCGACCCGTGTGGCCGCAGTGTGCTCATACCACCTTGGCTGGTTCCAAGACACGAAGGGGCGCTGCCGCTCAGCATGCTCTGCTCCCAAGACTGTATCTACGCCTGAAGGCCTCTGGGGCCCGAACTGTCACCGCCAGAGTGACATGGTGCCAATAGCGTGGCCAAGCACATTACAAACATCCACTGTTGACAAAAAAAACGTCCTGGTGGTGTCAGGCAGGCTGAAGCAGCCCATTCCAGAAGCAAGGCTCACACACACTGGAGCCTTTTTCCTCTTCTCAACAGAGGGCTTTCGAGGGCTTCCTCCCAGTGGCAAAGCCATATCAGCAAAACGTCCTCTCCCGGGAGATCTGTGAAAAAACTTGGCTCAGAGGCAAATTATCTCTATTTTCAATCCCTTCTCAAAACATCACTATTACTAGAAAACTCACCTGACTCTAATTTAACTGTGAAATAGGGCCTATATCCCTGCGCTAATATTAAAGTGGCGATCTCCTAGTGAAATGGCTCGTTTCTCTGGTGAATTATTTCCAGAACAAGATAGGACCTCGATGCAATCTGCTTAAGTATCCTGCAAACCACTCTGACTTCTGGAGACACCGGCCTTATCTTGTGCTTGTTCGCCCCTGGGAGAGCTCCACGCCCACATATTCTTCTCTGGAATTCTGTGAAAAGCCTATATCTAGCGAGAAAGCCATAGGAGAGGGTTCACTCTTATATCTGCCTTGTCCTTACTCTTTCTGTTACTATTCCTCTGTGGATCTAATTATCATTTTAAAAGATGCTCAGGACACAAAGTAGTTTGCTTTTGCCTTGTTCTCTGCAAAATGTTAAAAGTGGCTTTTTCCAAAAAGCCCCACTTCCCCACGTCTTTGCCCAAGAAGAGCTCTCAGAACAGGAAGCAGTCAGTCAAGAGCTGTGAGAGCAGGTGAGGCCTCCGGGAGCTGGCAGCAAGGTCTCCCAAGACGGCGAGCACTTGCACCAGCGATTTAAATGAACATAGGTAAAAAGAGAGGTAAAATAGTTTAGGAGCAACATTCCAAACAGGGACCTACCCAAGTGCAGGTGCTGAGGAATGCAGAGGTTGACAAGGGCTCACAGCTCCAAGGCTTGGACTCTTACCAGCCTCTACGAAGCAGGCAGGAAAAATGAAGGAGAGCCACTCATCCTCACAATGAAATACACACCACATCCAGGAATTTGTTGTATGGACACGGACACTCTCTGGTTCTTGCAGGAGTCAGGCCCCTCTGCAAAGGCATATAACTTAGACTTCCTAATTTCCCTACAGCACCCAGCAAAAGGCAGGAAACTGAACGGGCATTTGTTAAATAATTCCTGCAGGAAGCCTAAAGTAAAAGACGCTTCCCGAGACCATCTTCAGCCCTCCATGGAGGTGCAGCTAACTGGGGGCCAAGATTTATGTTTTGACGTGGAGCATTTTGGGGGTTAAAAGACAATGCCCTGGTCTGCAGCAGGACCATAGAGGATGTGAGGAACCTGAGCGCCCAGACTTGGCCAACGCCGACTGGGGATTTCCTGCCTGTCCCTCTGGGCCTGCCACTTAGCAAGGGCAGTCTCAGAGTCAGCTTTCCAAGCAGGGATCGATTAAGGAAACCGCTGTTCAGGCTCAGACTATCAATTTTTTAGAACAGGCCCATCCAGGGTTATAAGACAGCTCTGGGCAGCTCACAGGGGCAGGAAGAGTGACGGTGCCAGCTCTCGGGCTCACCTTACACGACTCTGCACCTCCTTCCAGGGTTTCTCTTTAAAAACCTATTTTTGCAAATGGTTTTTTTAAAAAAACCCAAATGAACTTTTTTCAAGTTGGGTATTAGCCATGATACCAGATGAGTCATCAGAAGTCCAAATCTGGGGATCGTTTCATGGAAGAATATAATTTTGGAGCTAGGAAGGTCCTCAGAGACTGTACGGTGCAGCAGTCCAACAGAAATATAATGCAAGCCATGCAGGCAATGTCAGCTTTTCTAGCAGGCGTATTAAAAACATAAAACCAAACAAGTGAATTTAATTTTAATAATATATTCTACTTAACCTGATACATCCAAAATATTATCATTTCAACATGTTATAATTACAAAAATTATTTTATCAGTTTTATCAAGATATAACTTAAGTACCATAAAATGCACCCATGCATACAAATAAATGGTTTTTAAAATATTTACAAAGTTGTGCAACCATCACTATAATCTAATTTTAGAATATTTCATCACCCCCAAAAGACACTTTGCACCCATTAGCAATCACTCACTGTTACCCCCTTGACCCCCAAAGCAATGACTAATCTACTTTCTGCCTCTATAGATCTGCCTGTTCTGGATATGACAAATATGTGGAATCGTGGTCTTTGGTGAATGGCTTAGTGAACTTAGCATCATGTTTTCAAGGTTCGTCCATGTTGTAGCATGTATTAGTACTCCATCCTTTCTAATTGCTGAATAATAACCCACTGTATAGACGAACAATGTTAATGACCTATTTTGCATTCCTTTTTTATACTAAGCCTTCCAAGGGCATTGTGGATTTTGTACCCACAGCACATCTCACCTGCCCAGCCACATTCCAAGTGCTTTGGAGCCACACGCACAGCTCCCGGCTCCCGTATTAGATAGCACAGATCTAGTCTGTCTCTCTTCAGGAAACTAAATAAAATCCTAGGACAATCATTTGCCCAAAGCCATGTGCCAGCCAGTGGCTCCAACTGAGCTTGAACCCAAGTGGTCTGGGCCCTCCCAGCGACCCCATGCCTCCTCCTCACCCGTGCTTAGTACTACATGGAGAGGGATAAAGATGAAAATCTATCCAGCCGAACAGACATCCATGGATGCCCACTCTTCACCCCAACAATACTCTAACTCTTGTTGGTCATCTTCCGTTTCCAACCAGGGCACAGGCCCAGCAGGACAAGGGCTAGGGCAACTGAGTCATAGTCTTCCTGGAGAGAACACCTCTCCACCCCACAGAGGAGCAGGTTTCCAACAGCAACAGCCACTGACAGGCCACAATGGTTAAACTGCCCCTTGGCAGAGGGACAATACGTACACCTCCTGCTTTATAAGGCAGCTGTGGAGATGAGATGTGGGCACACCTGGGTGCCCAGGGAAGGCCTGTTGGGTGATGACAGTCAGTGAACTTCCATCCCTTGAAAATAATATTGCGCCATGGATCCCCACCCAATAAATTAAAGGCATTTACTACTTCTGGGAAAGGGCAGGACAGACGCCCCCTTTCTTCTGTAACTAGTACAGGAATAATTAATAATAGCAAACGCTTGCATGGCTGTTACAGATAGTCTTGTAAGTGGTTTATATACAGTAACTTTAGTTCCCACAACCCTGTGTGGGAGGTATTATTATTATTATTATTCTCTGCATTTAAAGATGAAAGAAGTATGGCACAGAGCGGTTAAGTAACTTTCTCAAGGTCACAGAGCTAGTAAGTGGGACAGCCAGCATGTGAACCCAGGCAGTCTGACTCCAGGATGCAGGTACCTGACCACTGTGCTGCCCTTGAGAGACCTGGAGCTCCAGGGAAACCTTCCCTATGAAGTCTCCTCCTTCTCAGTGGAACCCAGAAATCTCCCAGCCCAGGCCCCGTGTCCTCTGGAATCGCGCCTTCCAGCTCCAGAGAACACTTGCGGTCGTCCTCACTAGATTCCCCACACTAAATGCATGAGTCAGGAAGACAAAAAAACTTTTCTTCCTTTTGCTTATGAGTTATCATTACTTGTCATCACACTTGTTGTACAAGCCACAAGAGTCTGGATTTATTAAATTGTGAGGAGAGCTGCTGAGTTTGTTGCTGAGGAATGACAGACTCCACTACACTTGGATTCACTGCTTTTGTCCCCAAAACCATGCCCCCCCCAACCCGGCTGCCGGAAATGTTTTCTCAGAAATACTAAGCCGGGACAGCAAGCAGCCTAGTGAGCGCGGGGAGGTAGTGTCCCCACAGGGAACCCTCTTTCCCAGGCTTTACTCACTGAAGACCAAGTGGGGTCCCCATGACCTGCTGAGGAGCCCCTGGAGCATCTGGGGTGATTGCACCAGGCTCTGGTGTCCAGGCGGGAATGGATGGACATCAGGCTGCCTGGGCAATGTCACCCTGCAGGAACACGACGGGATAGTACTGGCTAGAGGCCACAACGGCTGGGCCATATCGGGTACAGGCATGTTTGGTTTGTTCATACGATGTTGCAAAAGTTCCCCAATTTCATATAAAAAGCCAGATTTCCAGTTTCTCTTGGAAATCCAGAAGATCTGGCAACACGGGCCAGAATTCATGTTGCATTTGTGTTGGCACAGGTAAGAAAGGGAGACGTGAGCAGAGAGAATACGGAAGCAAGAACGAGAACGAACGGGGTGCTGAGTAAGAAACACACTGCAGCAACAGCGAAGATAAGGGTAACCACGGCTGTCACAGAAACGACACAGCACACATTGTCTGTCACAGTCTTCCCCCGCCCAGTGGGCTCTGGACGCCACGACATATCCGGGCCTAACCATGTAAGGCAAAAAAACTCCCCACCCGACAGCAGGAAGGAGACAGCATCCCCACTGGTCAAAAAAAAGGAAGGAGAAGAGACAATGTCAGGAAGGAGGAGAGACCAGACAAGAGCAAAAGGGATGACACAGGGACCCCAGTGCCCCTGTCCGCTGGGATGTGTGCTCATTCCTAACCCCTTCTGGAGTATACCGACGCTTGCTGATGAGAAACCCAAAGAAATCCCAGGGCCACAGCGGCTCAGACGTGTGCCTGTTCTTAATCCCTTTAAGAGTGAACTTTCACTTCCATAAACTTTGCTGCTTGCTGCTTCAAAACTGTTTCTTGCTTTCGTTCTTCTACTGTGACAGAGGAGTTCGACAGCCAGTGACATCTGCACCGAGGAGAGCATCTACCCCAAGTTTGACAGGGAAAGCTTTGCACTCGCCACAGCCCCCACCACTCCCTACTGTCTCTCACCAGGGCCTCTGATTTAGACTTGGAACGTGCACACAGACTCAGCCACAAGAGAAGGATGCTGAGGCCCCGGCTTATCATGCTTGTCAGATCTCGTTTTTGTCTCACATGTGAATGCCCCGTTCCTCCAGCCACTCCAGAAGCTCTTTGAGGACGGGACCATTCTATGCCCTTCTCTTGGCTTCTTTTCCTGCCAGACTGGGTTGGGCCCACAGTAGGTTCTCAGCGATGCGATGTGAGAAGAACCCGGGAAACCCGGACGGACGGAGGGAACAGAGGCGAGGCTTCGCACAGCTCCTTGCCGGTCAACTCTAGGCCAAGACCTCGCAAGGCCACGCAGGGTGCACAGATGCAGTTCCTGCCGGCAGAGACGCTGATGACTCAAAATTAACAACCGTGGAACAATCGGAGAAGAAGTGCGTGCCAGACCACGCGGATTCTGATTTGACTGCTCAGAAGAGCTCAGGACCCGAGGGGAACAGCGGGGGAGGGCCAGGGTGAGGCTTGGCAAGGGAGTCATTTGCATGTGTCACACCCACCTTCATCAGACCGTGGAGTCTCAAACAATTTCGTGCTCCTCTTGAAGTGAAAACACCCTGAAAATGACTGACTCCTGTGACCAAAGTGGCTGGTCGTCTACACTCAGCATGATGGATCACAGGTTGAAATTTCCAGGACATGGCCAGGGCCCTGGGTCTTCCCAACAGACCCCAGGGGATGCGAAGTTTTAAGTCTGTCCCCTCCTCCACCCACTCCTATGGGAACAAGCAGATGAGCCTACGGACCATGGGGCCAACGGCCGATGCCTTCTATAAATGATACAATTCTGTCCGCTGCCCGCGGGTGCATCAGAAGCAGCACTATTGCCTAATCCCGTGGGAAGCCCGAGCGTCCAGGAATTGCTCCACATGTTGCCACATGACCTTGCTTCACTCCACGAGGCAAAGTACCTATTGCATAATTATATAAATCTAAGTGCACACACAGCTCCTACCATGAGATTGTGAAATCAAGCACCACCTCTTCTGTGCAACTCGCTGGAATTTAGCACAGAGCTAGCAACACATCAATTCTAGATATGTGGAGTTGACCCCTCCGCCATACCAGAGGCTCTACTAGAGGATTCAAAGAAGTTTATCGTGGGAGCAACATCTAAAAAAGTTGTTGAGTAAGATCTGTGGAGCTGTATTCTGCCCAGTTTACATAATGTGGTGAGACAAAGTCACCTACAAATGAATGTACCAAGACTACTCGAGGGCCACTGCAAGGAGTTTCTGGAAAATGTGCTCCCCGGTTCCAATTTTAGGCCTTTTTTTAAGCTAAAAGAATAGAGGTAGGAGGGGAAAACAGAACAGCTTTAAATATTGGCTTATTGGAAAAGACGAAACTGAACCACTCCATCAGCTAGCTGATTTCAACAGATGACAGCAATGATTAAAATCAGCTGCCCGGGTTAATTAGCGCCTGCGACCGCAAGTATATTGTTACTCTGTCACCACCACAATTTTTCTTCTTGCTCCAAGCCTTGGTGGCAAAAATTTTGCTGCCAACAACTGCTAGGACACCCCAAAGCAAAGGGTCTGTCCAGTACAAAGGTCATCTGAGTTCACCCAGCCTTGTACCTGCCCTTTCTGCTGTTGAAAGACCATTTGGCTCCATTTCAAAGCTAGTTATTTTAGTCCCAACACCTCTTTAGTCTTCACTCCATGCTTGTCTGGGGAAACATTCGTTCTGGCTAATATGTCCCTATGTGTCAAAAGGAACAATGCTTGTCCGAGATGGCTGTAAAAGATAACAAGGAATTTATTAGGGCTGCAACCACTGAAAATGTAGCTGGCTACAGAGGAAGGCCATCTGGGTTCTGTACATCCCATGGCATCTGTGTTCAAAACATACAGAATCTGGGGAACTTTCTAAAAAAGTAAAAAAGGGGGATCAGCTTAACTCTCTGCCCACCACCTAGGGGAGTCACCCAACAGAGCCATCTAGGAAGGAAAAGCACAAGCGAAGCCCCCTTGGGTACCCCAAGCCACCCTAGTGCAGTGTCCTGCCCACAGCTTCGTAACTCAAGGGCTTGCACCCCCCAGCTCCTGTGCCAGAGGGTGGTCTCCACCCCCAGCACAGACATAACTGAGAAGTGTAGAAGATTTAATTCTGGGAGAGGGAAGTGATGTGAGCATCTCTCACCCCATAGGGGATCAGACTGGGTGGATAAAAGCTCAGCTTCCTCGCCCCTCTCGTGGGACACTTCGGAGACCTGATGACACAGTCTCACAGAGATGCCACCAGGGCTGGGCCCATAGTCTACTGCAGTATTCTGCCTAAGAACGCACCTTTTATCAGCCCTTCCCCTCTTGTCTCACTTACCTCATTCCCTCTCTTGTGCTTCCTGGTCACCTCACTACACCCAAGTCCTTGTCTCAGGGTCTGCTTGTAGCAAAACCTAAACCAAGCACTGGCTAAACGCACAGGATTTAAAAATCCTAAGTTCTTGTTTTCCTCTCTGTCTGTGGCTTATTTCACAGGGAGTGCTTTTCTCTCTCTCTCACTACCCCTAATATAGAAACAGTGGGCATAAGAAAATGTCAGGAGGAGGGTGGGGCACCTCTGCTATTGGGGCACCAATAGCAGTGAGTGGCCAAATTGGCCCAAAAGCTGCCCACCAGCAGATATACCAGTGCTTCCCTAGACCAGACATCCCTAAAATCTCTTTGCTCACATTACCTTTCATTTAGTGGGTAAGATGGGTTTTCCATTTTGAGCACCATTCAGCATCTTCATGGGCAGCACTATGGCATAGGCAGGGAGAATAAATAGGTTATCAGTTAGTGATGTCTGTAATGGTACCAGGATAGGAGGGTGGTGGCTAGCATGCCACGCATCTGCAATCATTTCTATACGGAAAAGTGTGAGGGTTTTGGAATCAGACAAACTACAAAAATCAAAATCCAGCTCTAACACCTGATAGATATAAGATCTTCTTGGGCATCTTAATTTACCTGTCTAGGCCTTAGTTTCCACAAACTGTGTAAATGCATATAATGGTTCCTATCCTATAAGGCCATGACAAGGAGTGTGTATGGTGATATGTGAAAGGCTCCAAGCTCCAGTTCAATAAACATTTGGTTCCCTTCACCACTGGGAGCCAGAGAGCTCCTTTATAAAAAGTGTTTTGGTTTTCTTAAGCAAATATATTATTTGCCAAAACTATTTAATGTACTTAATGGCAAAGAATCTCAAAAGGATTAAAAATTTTTTTAAAACTCTAAGGTCATGAACCTCTCCTTCTGGCCACACCTCTCTTCTGGCTGAAGTAGTTTTTCGGTGGAATTTAACCCTCCAGGCAAAGGCATCCCATTCTAAATAAACCATGACACACCCTTCAGAGTATGGTAATTCCCAGGTCAATTAAAAACCCTGAAGAAAGAAGATGCTGAGAAATGGGACTAGCTTTGATGAAACACGCTTTGAATAATTAAGCAGCAACCATGCAAGTTCAGACTGTGTCCATTAGTTGATTGTTCTATTTAGAAAAAGGACTGTCCCATTTGGCACACCACCGTAGGGACTGTATCCCAACCTGAGGAACCTGATGCTCCTGACAGTATGCATATCCCGGCAATCAAGAGAGTGGAAACTTGTGCAAGAGAGAACTTTAAAACCTTGTGCAAATTGTATAAGCAGTGGTTTGGAAAATATGATGGAAAGTTAGCTGCCAAAAGCCAAAAATGAGAGCAATTTAAGGAACTTGCTGTTGCCAGTGAACATGCCAGAGCCTAGCACTGAGCCCAGCACAGAATGGATACCGTGCACACTGCACAGGGCTGTTGAATGACTTAATGACTGCTGACCCCTGCATGTTTCCTCTGCACACTTGAAGTGCTCAAAAGATAACACCTGAGGACTGCAAACAGGAAAGATGGTCTTTCAGATCAGACAAAGACACAAGGGGTAGGTATGTCTCTCCCAAGAACAACCTTCTGAGCATGCTGAGTACAGGCAGTTCTTGCTTTGCACAGGTCTGATAGGCATTTGGTTAAGTAACACCCGTGCCCTCAATAACACAGTCCAAGTATCAGTTACCATTGTATATTAACTGTGAATAATTGCTAAAAGTTTATATTTTGACACTAACTGTTCAATCCACAAATCACCATGCAAATCACATACACACCACTCTTAGTGACCAACACATCAGTTTTTTCCGAGTCAGTCATTCTGGGTCGCTGAGCATCAGTTGGTCCTCCAACTCCCTGTCTCCCAGTGATAAACCGAGGTGAAAATACCAGATGGATAATCAAAAGGAGGAAAGTGGCCGACAAGAGGAAAGTGAAGCAAAGAAATGAAAAGTGTTAACGCTGGAAGAGAAATGTGAATGGAACATAAACATAGTTTTAGAAGAAACAGGTGACCATGGGAATGTTGACAGGAATGCAGCTGAGAGACTCTAGATTCACAGCCGTGAGAACTAGTGAAGAAAAACTTAACACAAATGAAGAGAGCAGTCCCGAGAAAAAGGATCATGTCCTAAAGGAACTCCTGAAGATATTTCACGATACTGATAGGCAAAAGATAAACTGTTGGAAGCTGATGCGAACTTAGAAAGGAGTATGATAACTTGCCAGGGCATAGAAAAGATGCTTGCTCCATGCATAAGCACTGCTCAAACCAAATGACTCTTGATAAGTTTTGTTTTTTTTTTTTACAAAGAAATAAAACACTTCGAATCCCAAAATGACAGTAATTTTTAAATTGGATATTGACAAATTATAATTGTACAGTCGTCCCTCGGTATATTCAAGTGATTCATTCCAGGACTCCCCCAGGCTGAAATGCACACACGCTCAGGTCCCACAGTGAGGCCTGCAGAACCTGAGTACATGAGACGTCGGCCATCCACATATGGGGCTTTCACATCCCACCGATACTGTATTTTCAGTACAAGTTTCATTGAAAAAAATCCACGTATAAAAAAAAAAAAACAGTGCAGTTCAAGCCCGTGCCGTTCAAGAGTTAACTGTATGTATTTAGAGGGTGCAAAGCAATGCTGTTATATGCATACAATGCAAAATGATGGAATCAAGCTAATGAACGTGTCCATCAGCTCAAATACTTGCCATTTATTCCTCCTGTCTAACTGAAACTTTGTACCCTTTGACCAACATCTGCTCATTCTCCCCACTCCCCAGCCTCTGGGAACCACCATTCTGCTTCCTGTTCTAGGTGTTCTATTATTAGCTTCCACATACAGGTGAGATCACACAGTATGTGTCTTTGTGTGCCTGGCTTATGTCATTTAGCGTAATGTCCTCCAGGTTGATCCATACTGTCACAAATAACATAATTTCTCTCTTTTTTACATCTGCATAGTATCCCATTATGTATACATACCATATTTTCTTTATCCGTTCATCTGCTGATCGACACTTAGGTTGATTCCATATTTTAGCTATTGTGAATAGTGCTGCAATGAACATGGACGTGTAGACATACTGATTTCAAATTCTTCGTATATAAACCCAGAAATGGGATTGCTGGATCTGAGGGTAACTGTACCTTTAGTTTTTCAAGGAACCTCCATATTGCTTTCCACAATGGCTGTGTTAATTTACATTCCCACCAACAGGGTACTAGGGTTCCCTTTTCTCCACATCAATATTTTTAATGTTTTCAATTAAGTGTACTAACTAAATATTAGTCTTACTATTTTCCATTTTACTTAACTTTTATAAGCAATACTAAGAGAGTTTTTAATAATTTGACAAAAAAATTTTAAAGTTCACAAACCATCATAATTTTTCTTATTAATTACTAAGATCACACTACATGGCTTTGGCTTACAGGATCATTTTTACAATTCTGTACCACTGGGGCATGGGTAATGAATGCTGGACACACACAATTTCTTTTAAAAGTAGAAGCTCGTAAGGAAGACAAACAGCAAAACTTTGCCTAGAGGTTGGTTCTGATGCCTGGCTCCAACCAAGAGGCAAGATGCCAGCAATGGGGTCAATTTTCTCCAAGTCCTTTTTTATTTTTTTCCTATTTCTGGGACTATGCTGTGCTCTGGAACAAAAATAAACTGACGAAAAAGAAATAAAATGATCCAGTGTAGGTTTTATGAAGCTTTAGCATTTATCAAGTCATCTTTGGAAGGGCGGATTTCTCCACTGAATGCCCTCAACCATCAAAGGTAGGTGAGACACTTATCAGCCCTATTTAAAAAGGAAGAAACTGAGGCTGAGAGAAAATGAAGCACTAACCCCAAACCACACAATTAGAAATAAAAAGACCTACAACAGTGTCGTCCAGTAGAAATAAAATGTCTACGAATGCAAGCCACATATGTAACTTTAAATTTTCTAGTGTTCACATTTTACAAGTTTTTTAAAAAGAAATTAATTGTAATAATTTTTAATGAATAAATCCAATATATTGAAAATATTATCATTGCAACATGTAATCGATATAAAATTATGAAGGAAATAGTCACATTCTTTTGCAGTAAGTCTTCAGAATCTGATGGGTGTTTCCCCTTACAGCACATCTCAATTCTGCATTTCAAGTGCTCCATGAGCTTCATATGACAGAACTGGGGACTGTCTTCTGCCTCTGGAAACCAAAATTTCAGTGGCTATGAGCCTCGTATTTTTGTCCCCAAAATTATTGCCTCAGGATTACACCCTTCCCTGCTAAAGAATTGTCTAAGAAAGTCACAAATTACCAGAAAGAGATGAAGACATTTCAGAAATTGGATTTAAATATTTTCTCCTTAATTTTCTTTTAGTAACATCTATATATATAGATAGATAGATAGATAGATAGATAGATAGATAGATAGATAGATAAAGCAAAGCAACTGAGGAAATAACTTCAGTGAGGATGGGTAAGAGGTTGGGCATAAAGTTGCACACAGAATGGTTTCTATACCTAAATGGGAAGGTTGACTGGCCAGGCAATGCTCCACTGAGGCAGAAGGTAACCGAGTGGGGACACTAGGCTTGCTTTCTAAATGGTATGTATCTTTCTATTTTTAAGACTGATGTCTAGATATGCAATTGACTTGTGTATATGGATTTTCTATCTAGAAGAACTTTCTTATTAATTCTAAAAATCTATTTATATATTCTCTTTTTTTATTAAGAAAACCATACTATTTATAAACAAATGTATTTCTTTTGTTGCAATACTTTTATCTTCAGTTTTTCTTGGCTTATTAAATTGATTACAACCTCAGATAAAATACTGATTAGAAGGGATAATAATGATCACTCTTGCTTATTTCTAATTTTGAAGGAAATGCTTTTAATGTTTCTTGATAATTATATTTACATATTTTCAGGTTTTGATAAATACTCTTTACTCCTATCAGCTCTGCTCTGCAGAGAGTAAGATAAAGGTAGAGATAAAGATAGAGAGAGAGAGGTGGGGGGGAGAGAGAGAGAAACAACAGGTTTGAATTTTTTTAAATGTTTTTCTGCATCTGTTGAGATAATCCCATTTCTTTTTTCTTTATTTTATCTGCTCAAGAGATAAATTACATTAATTAATTTAAATAAACATATTTTAAACTACTGATTAAAATTTTTAGCATTACACATCCCTTCAAATTTTCAAAACTTCCAAAATTTTCAGTTTAATTAAGTCCCATTTGTCTATTTTTGTTTTTGTTGCTTGTTCCTTTGAGGCCTTAGTCATGAATTTTTGCCTAAACAAATGTCCAGAAGAGTTTTCCCTAGGTTTTCTTCTGGTATTTCTAAGGTTTTAGGTCTTACATTTAAGTCCTTAATCCATCATAAGTTGATTTTTGTCTATGGTGAAAGACAGGGGTCCAGTTTCATTTCTGCCTATGATTATCCAATTTTCTCAGCACCATTTATTGATGAGGATGTCCTTTCTCCATTATAGGTTCTTGTCGACTTCATCAAAGATCAGTTGGTTATAGACATGTGGCTTTATTTCTGGGTTCTCTATTCTGTTCCATTGATCTATGTGTCTGTTTTTATACAAGTACCATGCTGTCTTAGTTACTATGGCCTTGTAGTATAATTTGAAGTCAGGTAATGTGATGCCTCCAGCTTTGTTCTTTTTGCTTAGGATTGCTTTGGCTATTTGGGCTCTTTTTTGGTCCCATATAAATTTTAGGATTATTTGTCTAATTCTGTGAAAAAATGACACTGGTATTTTCATAGAGATTGCACTGAATCTGTAGATTGGAGCAATATGATAATTTTAATGATAGTAATTCTTCTGATCCATGAGCATGGGATGTTTTTCCATTTGTTTGTGTCATCTACGATTTCTTTCATCAGTGTTTTGTAGTTTTCTTTGTGAAGATCTTTCACTTTCCTAATTAAATATATTTCTAGGTACTTTTATTTTTGCAGCAATTGTAAATGGGATTGCCTTCTTGATTTGGTTCTTGGCTTGATCATTATTGGGTATATAAAATGCTACTTATTTTTTACGTTAATTTTGTATCCTGAAACTTGACTGAATTCATTTATCAAATCTAAGAGATTTCTGGTGGAGTCTTTAGGGTTTTCTAGATATAAGATCATATCATCAGCAAACAGAGATAATTTGATTTCCTCTTTTCTAATTTGGATGACTTTTATTTCCTTCTCTTGCTTAATGGTTGCTCTGGCTAGGAGAAGATCTTTAGAATTTAAATCTACTGACAATTTCAGAGAAAATTTCCATGCTAGGAAATCCCAGGGAGAAGACCAGTGTGGGACTCATTATTATTTTAATTTCTTGGCAAGAGGTGTCTGGGCCATGAAAGTAGTGTAAAGAACTCCAAATGCACTTGGGACAGGTCTGTGGCAAGATATTTTTGTAGAAGACTCTCCCTATCCCCAACTAGAGCCCAGGTCAAAAGAGACAAACTTCCCAGCAAATTCTTTTGTGAGAAGCAGACTTACTGTATGGTGCCCTGTTTACTAATCAAAGGGCTCCTCTCTTCATGTCGGGGTCTCAGATCCAATTCCTCAAGCCGCTTACACCCCCAGCCTTGTCTTCTGTTCTTATGTGGTCATTAAAAGGTATATCTCTCATTTGCTGAGATGGGCAAACAACACCAGGAGAGATGACGCAGTTGGTGCCAGCATGATCTTTGGGTATTCAGGATATTTCCCTTTATTTATGGCTCCAAAGATCTCTCTTACTTCTTTGTAAGTTCAGCTCTGTTATGATATTATTAAACAGTTCCTGTTGCTTTAGATCAGTAGGATTTTCAGGTTATCTTGTCTATTGGGCATCACACAGCAGTCACAATGACCTTTGGAAAAGGTTTATTTGGTCATGTCATTGCCTCCCTGCTTAAAGCCTTTCAAAGACGTCCCTTTGTCTTTAGGATAGACAGTGAATTCCTACTGTAACTTCGCATTGCCTGCTGCACCTTTCTCCCCCAATCAGCTCATGCTGGGTAGCTCTGCCTTCCCTCACTTCACTTTAGCAACGGACCTTTCACATTCAGTCTCTCTAATGTATCAAGCCTCCTACCAGCCCACCTGGCAAACGCTGGGATCTTCATCTGATAAATGCTCCCGCTCCCCCTTGTCTTTAGGTATTTCATGCCTATTCATTCCTCAGATGCCCTCTCAGTGATCACTTACTCAGCCTGTCCTTACAGACTAATTTAGGGCTCCCTATTGCATGTTTTCACAGCACCTTCTTTGTAGCACTTATCTCAGTTTATGATTAGATACCTAATATTGTGAGTATCTGATAGATGTCTGTCCATCTTCCCAGTAGTCTCTCAGCATTGGAACCTTGGCAGCTGGGTCAGCGCCTGGTTCATGGTATCCACGCACAAGGAGGCACTAAAGGAATACTGATTGAATTAAGATGCATGCAGAAGTTATTATAATGACCCACCGATGAAGGCATGAAGGCCTGAATTATGGCCTGACAATAGAATGAGAAGAAAGATCAGATAGGAGGGAGATTAAGAAGAATAACCAACAGCATCTGGTAAATGGATAGGAGAAAAAGTTGAAAAGAAGCTACATTTCATTGGAATATATATGGTTATTTTTATTTTAGCCCTACTGAGCATCAAGTGTAAGAATATTCAGGTAGAAAAGTCCAGTGGAGTTGGAAATATTAGCAACACGTTCAGGAGGAGAAGATTTCTGTCACATGAACCTAGCTGGGAGCGGATTCCCTGGATGAAGATGCAGCCTCCAAGGGGAGGCTGTGGGGAGAGGAGAGGACAGTGCTGAGGGCAGCATCCCAGGAACAAAGGGTAGATGTAAACAGGGACTGTGGAAGGTCAAGGAAAGCAAGGCTAAGTTTCCAATAGGAAACCTGAGTCTGCAATGTCAAAGGCTGCAGAAAGGTCAAGAAGAAATATTTTCACAATAAACCAGAAGAACCTATGCAGGTTAAATACTGCTGTGAATTACCTACCCCTCTCCATTTTCATGACAATGACACCTCTTTTCAGAACAAACTTCAGAAAGGCAGACAAAGTAGAAGCCTCTAGGATTTGGGATCCTTCTGAACTGTGAAAAATGTCAACTTTGATTAAAGTACTCTAAAAGTTTTCAGAGATTAAAAATATTGCATGAAGAAACTATTAGTTTTTCAGGAATCATGTTCTGGAATTATATAGATGTTTCTTAATATGTTCTTTTCCCTCACCTCCCATCTCCCACCCAACAATAGTGTGCTTTGGAAACTTCTGTGTTGTTTGAGCCACTGTATTTCTGGTTCACACACTCACTATTCTAATGTTATTCATATACCCAATATCTTATAAGTCATATATGTAAATCTTATAAATCATACTTTCCACTGATTAATATAGATTGTAGGAAACCACATGGGGTAAGTTCAGTAATTCTATTTTAAATTAACTCTTCGAGTTATTTGGAGAGTAATAGCCCTGGCTTTAATATCATAAAAACAGACATACAATACCCCAAAATGAAAGAAGAACTTTTATTGTTGCTACCTATATATTAAAAAGGAGACAGGAACTTTCTGAAAAGTTTAACACTAAAAATACTGGACTTCACTAAGCGGAATAGAGGGAAAAATTTGTGCTTCAATAGAAAATTATGTGTTGTTTACAGCACACTCGTCCAGACTTTCTGATTCTTACCTATCATTGCCCTTGGAGTATTTTACAACACTGTAAATTCATAGTGATGCAAAATAATTATTATCTATACATGCGAATTTTGTCCACTAGGTTCAATTGAGTTCTCCCCCCTACTGTGAAAAAAAAAATTTTGCTGCCATTTGCACAGTCATTGTAATATTCCTGATTTATAAATGTGTCTGCCATTTAGATTCTCCTTTGAACTATTTGTAACATCTTACCAGTTCCCTCATTCATAATGAGTTAAATAAAATCTTTAGCACATGTTTATTTAATATCTTAGGAGGGTCATGGTTAACCATTTTTGAAAATTATTATTTAACAAAGGATGACAGAATCTGCCTCATGAATTTAGAGAGACAATTGACAACTGATCTGCATTTTCAGATCATAGCCATGTGTCGAAAATGTCAGCTGCAATCCCAGCTGCTTTTGGTACAGTCTCGGAAAAAGAGTAAAGAATTGCTTCTTCCCACAACCAAAACCTCTATCATCCAAACCCCAATCTATATGGGACATCTCATACGCAACACAAGTAAAACTGACCTCATCCCACACCTGTCAGTTGATTCAATGAATGAGTACATAAACAAATGACTAAAGCTGAAATACCTAAAAAACTGGGGTTTTTATTTACCTCCCATCAGGGCCCATACAGACTGGCTCCAGATCAAGCCTCCACTCCCCACTCTGAGCTGTAAGTTAATCTTCCTCTTGGATCAGGGTCTCCAGAATGCCCATTCACAATCCCACACCTCCTCTCCCCTCTCCACCTTTTCTAGGAAATTCTTTGAGTTATTGTTCTCAAAACCTAAAACGCACTATTGAGATGAGCGTCTACGATGGGAATCTGATAGCATCAAGGCACGGAGAGAGATGCTGAAGCCAGTCACTTTTTCCAAAGCCCCAGTCCAGGGACCTTGAGAGTATAACTGGGTCAATCAAAGGGAGCCATTCAGACTTGAGGCCTGGTGGGATCAAGTTCACTTATTATTCAGCATTTCTACAGCCTTCAACACTCATTTCTCAGCACCCTTTGCCAGGGAGACAAAAGGCAGCCATTTTGCAGTAAAATGACCCGCACTGTCGGGTGATGCTGATTTGCTCTTCCTCACAATTGCCCTCAGTGAGAGCTAAGGGTGCCAAAGCTGCTGAATTCAGAGCCACCAGCCTGGAGGGGGCATCTCCAACTCAGCCAAGAAGGGATAGAGCCGAAAACTCCACCATCTGTCCACAAGCACCATGGACACAAACTGCAGTGCTAGTGATGTTAATAGATCATTCTTATCAACTCACCAGTGTCAGCTTTGGGAAACGCCCCTGGACACACTCAGTAAACCTACTTCAATTTTTGCAAAGAATTCAGACCCGCCATGGCTACCCAGGCCTGAGTGACACCGGGTGAGATTTTCCTAATCAACAACCCCACCTCAAGAATGGAGAAATGGAGTATCCTGAAGAGGGGTCAGGCCATCATGAGGAAAGGTCCGTGGCCTTAGAGTGGATGGCTGGGAGGTGGGGGACAGACAGCTCAGAGCTACAGTTCTGGTGTCCCAAGCCCCTGTGGGGTATGCACAGACTCTGGTGCCTCAAAGCACATGGACAGAACAAGAACACACAGCTGAGCAGAAATGCCAATCCAGAAAGAACCTTTGACAGATGTCAGACAGGCATGCCTCCCCAAACCTCTGGAGCCCCCAGACCCTGTCCTGTCCTTATGGCCAGATCCCTGCAGCTCCACTCTGCCAACCTGCATGGTCTTTTTGGATGTGTTTGGTTTGCTTTCCCCAAATCTACTGCAAGGCCCTGGCACAGCTGCACAGACCTGTCCCAGTGGCAGGATCCAAAACCAGAGTGGCCCCGTTCACAGGCACAGTGCTGGGGGAGGTGGATGGCTGTGGCAACGAGGCCCATGGGAAACATGGTGCTCACGGCTGGTGTCCACCAGATCCCCCTCACAAGCCATGCACCCCGTTACTGCCAGCGTTGGCTGCTCACAGCTCTCAGCTGCCCCTTTCTCCAAAGAAGCTGCCTTGCCTAGGAGGTGACACACATTCCCCAGTCCCATGCCAGGGGCAGCCAGGGGCAGCCAGGGGCTAGTGAGTTGCTGACTGTGGTTACAAAAGGTGGCCCTATTACACAAGATAGGATCCACTGTGTGATCTTGTTGTGCTCTGGAGCTCCCTGTGGGATCAGCTAGACCCCAGTGGAGACCACGCCCAGCTTAGCCATCACCCCTGGCCTGTCCTGCTCCCCTCCTCAATTACCTGCCCACAAATCAGGCTCTGCAAACAGAGACAGTGGGTGACCACAGGAGGAGGTTCAGGATTCCTTTTTCATTTACTCCTTCACAAGGAAGGTGAGGTGCTGCACCTATGCTGACTTCCTTGAGCCTGTCTGCACACTCATAGTCTGGCCCACCCTGATGGGAGTTTTACTGTTCCTGGGGCTACCGATAACCTAGAATTGGGAAAACCCTGCAAGGGGAAGTCCACTTTTATAGCACAAACATCCCTTTCAGAGCCACCTCTCCGTCTTGTGGTAGGACAGTGTGGTGTTGAGGGTGTGCATGTTATTTCAAAGCAACGGGAACCTCAGATCTACTCCAATGAAGGCTGCAATGGCTAATGAAAATGCCATAAGCCTCCAATTTCAGCTGCAATTAGATAAACCCGAATGGTCACATCAGTTATTGCGGTGTGACTCTTTAAAGCCCCAATTGGCAGTTGTTGATCTGTGATGATTTTCAGGGGAAAAGAAGAAATGAATGCTTTATTATTACAGCTTCATTGGTCAACAGACTCTTCCAAGACACTGGATGTCTGGAAGAAGCTGACAGAAGGAGGCATCAGAAACCAGCATATTTACAGCCTTGTTAAACTGATCATTTCTATTAGGCCTTTGGGGTTGGGGCAGCCAGGCGAGAAGACAGAGGAGACTCAGGAAAACCCCAAATTATGCTTCTCCCACACCGAAGACCGTGGCACCCCGAGCAGTCCAAGGAGGCCAAAGAACTCAGGGGGTGGCTTTCCAAACCTGGGCTTTGCAGTGGTCAAGAAGAAAGGGCTGCATCCGGCCAAAGGGAGACACAAAACATATCCAGGCTGCATCACCACTTGCCTTGGCTTTGAGTGTTCACCACCAGCCAGGCTGGGACCTCTCCCAGGACACCCTCTTTGTGTCCAGAGCCCCTGGACTAGTGCCAAGGCTGTTCGCAGAGCCCCCTAGATTACATCCAGGCAGCTTCCCCACAGACGCCTCCGCTGTACCTGATTCCTGGACGCACAGCCCTCGAGAGAGACCTTTGAGGTCTCCTGGGCCAACAGCCAGGAGCTTTAGGGTCTGACTAGGGGCTGGGGTCCTGCAGAGGTCCCTGGGCACGGCAGCCCACATGTGGAAACAGTCACCATTGGTATGGCCTCCACTTACAGGAAATTCCCCCAACAGGCTGAAGCAGCCACTACAGTGTCCCACGGAGGGCTGGGAACAGCAGCTAGGTGGGACAAAGGCAGATGGGCTTTCAGATCCCCGCTCCTTCACTCCAAGCCCCATGATCTCGGGCCAGACCCCAGAGCCTTCCGTCGCACCAGGCAGGGCAAGAACAGCGGGACATGATAGTTGTGTGGATCAAATCAATTATCTGCTGATATAAAGAGTTTGGCGCCCCCCCCAACCCAGCCCCCTACAGATGAGCAATCCATGCCTGTCCAAGGCTCCCCCACCACCAGGAGCCAAGCCGGACTGAATGGAAGAGGGGAGGGAAGGGTCAACCGCCCTAGGGATACCGTCCTCTAGTGAGCTGACAAATGTCTCAAGGAAGCGCTCACGTCTTCAACAGTGCTGGGTCTCTCCTGTGTCCAGCGGGCCCCTTCCAGCTGCCCCACGCAGGTCCCCAGCCAGGAGCAAGCCCTGTGCCCCACGTCCCAGCCCACCTGAGGGGAGCATCCTCACGACAGGTGCTGGACAGAAGCTGGCAGTGGGATCCCCGGTCGCAGGAGGTGGTGGCTAGAGTGTTTGGGCTGTTTATCCCGTTCTGCTTCACACAGGCTTAGCACAGTCAAACACCGCTCAGGGAGCACAGCTCCAGGCCTCACCCCAGATGCGATAATTTTGGGAAGACTCATTCTTACTCTGTTGTTTTTTTCTCTGAAGAGCTCCAGTGATTGTAATCACACATGCTCTGTTATAATTAGCACTCTGTCCACACTGTGGTTCCCCTGACTGCATCACCACCTCAGGAGCTGGTCCTCCCACACACAAGCGATGCGTGAGTGTGTGCACGGCGGGCAGGGAATGGGAATAAAACTGCTTTATGGAGGAAGAGGAGGGGAGGAGGGAAGGAGAAGAAGAGGAGGAAGAAGGTCAATAATAGTGCTAAGTATTATTGTGGTTTCAGCCTCCAGAGGGAAAGGCATGGTCCGGCCACCCCCTTGCACGCTGCAGGAACCCAGCACCAAACACGGGCGAGGGGGTGTGGACACTACAATGCTGGCGACCGCCTGCTCCCAAAGGTCTGGACTCTTCTTTTGGCCGTGGTTTGCAAATAAGGCCTTTCAATCCAATAAATGTGACTGTGAAATTCAAACCCAATTACCCACTTTGCTTTAAAATCCAAGTTACACTTTAAATAGGTACATGCACTTTGGAAAACTATTTTTTAGGATTTACTAAAGGCAAATTTAGGTATCCCCTAAGATCCTGCGTTTCCACTCTGGAGTATATACCAAATCAAAACATGTACATGTGATCACAGAGAGATTGTACAAGAACGTTATGAGCAGCGTGACTCATCACAGATAAACACTGGACATCACCGAAATGTCCATCGATCCTCACGATAAAACAGGGAACGCAACAATGAATAACCTGCAGCTAGACATGATGAGGGGGGTAACTCTCAGGCGTGAAACTCTCACACACACATTGCAGAAGAACATACACCAGCATGACAGTGAAATAACCTACAAACAGGCAGAACTAATCTACGCTGCTGGAGTGGGGACAGTAGCCCCTCGTGGGGGAAGAGGTGACTCTAGAAGGACCACGAGCAGGTTTCAGGGATGTGGCTTCTGCTCTGTTTCTTGATCTGGCGGCTGCTGTTCAGTTTGTAAAGCTTCATCAAGCTATTCACTTACAACAGATAAATTTTTCTGTAGATACATACTAAACAACAACAAAATGTTTAAAGTAAGAACATGAATCACATTCTGTCTACACTGAAACCATCCTTCACACTTCCTATTTGGGTTGAAAATAGAAAAGACAGCAGGAAAGTGTGACAGCAGCTCAGGCTCCCGTAAAAACTACTAAAAGTAAAACCAACTGAAGCAAGAGCCAGGAGCAGGCTTCAATCAGAAAGCGAGGTGCAAGCCGGGAGGGAACTTGGGGGCAGGTTGGGGTTTGGTGAGAAAGAGGCAAAGCCGATAGTCCTTCCTGAGAGCTGCACGTCTCTCCTGCCAAATCTTCCTCTCATGGGGGGAGGGGGGGCAAATCTTAACCCAGCTGAATTCAGCCAAACGCTAATGCTCACACAATCAAGGACAACACGTGTGTCCTGGCACGACACAGGACTGGAGATAGATATTATGCAAGGGGAACATATGAAGGATCAACTGTACGACCCAGTTCCAGCCTAGCCCTGTCAGTTTTTGGATATTTCCGAGCCAAGCTGAGCTAGCATGTGATGTGAACAGATGTTGACCCCAGAGAGCACAGATCCCTAGGACTTGGGAGGGACCCCACGCCAAGCCTTCTCAGAAGGTAACTCTCATACAATTCCTTCTCGGAAGATCCATAAAACCAAAAGTTGGTTTTTCAAAAAGATAAACAAAATTGACAGCCCTCTTGCTAGACTGGCAAGAACTAGAAAGGAAAGGACTCTAATAAGCTCAATTAGAAATGAAAAAGGAGAGGTCACTACAGGCATCACAGAAATACAAAACATTACCTTTGAATACTATAAAAATCTATATGCCCAAAAACTACAAAGTGTGGAGGAAATGGACAAATTCTTAGAAACACATAACCTCCCTAGGCTCGATCAGGAAGAAATAGACTTCCTGAACAGACCAATACCAAGCACAGAAATTGAAGCAGCAACTAAAAATCTTCCAACAATAGACTAATGGCCAGCAAACACATGAAACAGTGCTCAACATCTCTAATCATCAGGGAAATGCAAATCAAAACTACAATGAGATATCACCTAACTCCAGTGAGAATGGCCTTTATCAAAAAGTCCCAAAACAACAAATGCTGGCGTGGACGTGGAGAGATAGGAACACTCTTACACTGCTGGTGGGACTGCAAGTTAGTATAGCCCCTGTGGAAAGTAATTTGGAGATACCTCAAAGAGCTAAAAATAGAAATACCACTTGATTCAGCAATCCCACTACTAGGCTTCTACCTAAAGGGAAAAAAAGACATTCTATAATAAAGACATCTGCACCCGAATGTTTATGGCAGCACAATTCACAATTGCAAAGATGTGGAAACAACCAAAGTGTCCATCGATACATGAGTGGATTAATAAAATGTGGGATATGTATACCAGGAAATGCTATTCAACTATAAAAACCAATGGTGAACTAGCACTTCTTATATTACCCTGGATAGAGCTTGAGCCCACCCTTCAAAGTGAGGTATCACAAGAATGGAAAAACAAGCACCGCATGTACTCGCTTTGCCATCAAATTGGTACTAACTGATCAACACTAAGGTTCTCACGTGGAAATAATATTCATTGGGTGCTGGGCAGGTGGGAAAGGCGTAGTGGGGGTGGGTAAACTCACAACTAATGAGCACTGTAAGGGGGAAGGGCAGGCTTGTAGTCTTGGCTTGGGTGAGGCAAAGGCATTATATGTAACCAAAATGTTTGTACCCCCATAATACTCTGAAATTAAAAAAAAAAAAAGAAAAAAATTCCTTCTTGGGATGACTTACAGATGGCAAAGTGGGTGCAGGCAGGCATCTGAGGCAGGAGAAGAGCACTGGCCAGCCTAACCCAGACGCCCGGCCACACCTTCCCCAGCAGACACTGACCCGTACACACCTGCCCAGCAACCCAGCAACGCCAGGCCTGTGATGCTTCTCTAACCACTGCAGAAAGAGCTTCACATTGGGAAGGAAAGGAAAGTGAATGAACATCTGCAGCACCTGAAACCTGGAAGGTCTCTAAACTCAGAATTTAGAGAATCCTAGCTAAAAGGAGCTCCTTAAATGTTCGTTGTGTTGTCATAATTCCTCATTATCATCATTTCAGGCCAAGCGCTATAAAATATAATTAACATTACTTTTCAAAGTTCTAAGAAGGATTTGGAGGTGTCTGGAGCCTAGGCAGTTCCTTGGGGAATGACAGCCCAGGGAAGAAGAGGGAAACTCTTAAAAAAAAAAAAAAGTATGGTTTATATAAACCTGCAGACACTGGGGTATCAAAGGTGCCACCACCCACCGTGGGACACTCCCTCCTTCCTTTCCCACACATGCATCCCTGTCTGTCTAGGGGTCTCTGTCACAGCTGCTGACCTTTCACTATGCCTTGAGACCCATGTTAAGTTTGTTTTTTTTCTTCTCTAAAAACCATGTAGGAAGACAGAAGCATACAGTGAAATATGGACCCATCTATCAACCCCCTAGGGAGGGATAGAGACTCCCTGCTTCTCCAGGCAGGAGCTGCGTGCTTCTCCCCGAGCTATTTTGCGGTATTAACCCACATGGGTCCCTCTGAAAGCCTCCCACAGATTCCCAGGTTGCTTTGTAAGGGCACTTCACATGTGGCATGAATCTTTTGTTTACACATGCCTGTCTTCTCAAAGGGACTCTAGGTGCCTCCAAGGCACTTAGCTCCATATGCTGCCAACAGAGAGTGGCTTCCCAATAACAGTCAGTAGAATTATATCAAATTAAATTATGAATAAGTTAAAAAAATAAATAATAGTTCACCATTAGAGAGAATAAGGAGTAAGGGCGTTGTAGTCGAGTTAGGCCTTGAAAGAGGGGCTGGACCAAATGTTTGAGAGCCTGTCATACTGTGGGCATCCTGGAAAACTGTTCCTTCATTTGGTTTGTCACGCAGTGCTCATTCTGTTAAATTCATTTATGATCCATATGCACCTCGACCCTATAGTCTACGGAATAGGCTCTGCATCTCTGAGGTAGGCTGGAGCCGGATTCTAGATACCTCAAATGCAGGCCGCGGGGTTTAGTCTCACTTTGTACATAACGGGGAAATTGAAAAATACAAATAGATGTTCAGCAGGGGATGCACCTGCCACCATCTTGGGGCCACTTCAGGAAGCCAGGTCCAGTGTGACATGCTAGAACAGACGGGCAAAAGGAGTCAGGGCAAGGCAGGCAGGTAGGTAAGGGGCCAGAAGGTGCAGATACCAGGTGGCAAGAGTCTGGACCTGAGGCAGACGAGGTGTGAGTACAGATAAGGAACAGCTGGGAGAGACACCGCGGAGGAGGAAGTACAGAGATCCGGCTTCCTGGACACTGGAGTAATGAAGACACAGGGATCCAAGACATTCCACTGTTAAACCTGGCTGTGCAAACAGGAAGGCACCCAACTTCAGGGGGGTAAGTCCATGAGTTTTGCTTTAGATCAAGGCAGAGCACCAGGGTGAAAATAACCTTTTCCCCTTGTACCTTACAGGACCTAGAGCCACGGCTAGTCCTTTGTACAAACCGGAGAAAGCATCCCCCCTACTTGCCCCGGGTGGGTTCACAGGCAGAAAAGATGAGTGGATAACACTTTTCTGCACTTTTGAAAAAGACAGCTCTTCCTCCAAGCAGCTGCAGCTCCAGGCCAGGGTCTCAGCCCCATTCACGCCTAAGCTGGGTGTCCTATGCGGGGCATGGCATGTGCCACCACATTAAATGGCCCTGATAGAGCGCTGTTGAGTTTAAAAGACAACAGATGATATAAGAAACAAGTCAAGTATTCTTGGATGGAGAATAGTCAAAGAGCAAGAAGGTTAAGCACTCAGCAGCGCTGAACTCAGTGTGAGCGAGTTTACAGCGAGGAAACGACCCAGGCGGCTCCTAGACTGTCAGGAGCTTATAGCAGTGCTTGTCAAACTTCTCTCTCACATGCAATAAGTTTAAACTCCTTTAAACAAAGTTTCCTGAGTCCTGTTCTCGGAGATTCCCATTCAGCAGGTGAGGCCCATGACTTTGCATTTCTAACGAGTTCACAGGGCACCCTAGGGGAGGCTGATCCAAGAATCTCGCTTTGAAAAACACTAGTTTATACCATTAGCAAAAATTTATGACATGCAGAAGAAATCCATTGAGCCGTGCAATCTCAATGGTTCTGTGAAACTAATAGAAAATCACATTTACAAAAGTAATTCTCATGAAATAAAAATGAATAATGATTCAGGGCATGCTCGGGAGCAAAACCATATTAGTCTGGCTGTAAATTAGCCTCAGAAGGAAGCATATTTCCGACATCTTTCAGGAGGCTAGCGGTTCAAAGTTAAAGATCAAATTAGAAGACTCAGTGTAACCAATAAAAAGACAATTCAGCATAAATGCTCAAATTTTACAGATGAGGAAACTGAGAACCAAAGAGAACATGCAGGAAGTTAGCAGCAGAAGTGAGACTAGATCCCCTGTCTCTGGACTCTCTGCCCAGGACTCCTGTTCTGGACAATGTCCCTCACATTTGCAAGCCAAGTTTCCTATCCTTGAATGTTTTCATGGCAGAAACTATAAAGACGCCGGAGCATCATGAAGTTTTACTGTCCGTTGTAGCAGAACAACACAGATCAGTCCTGCACAGTATCAGCATAAAAGATTTCATTCCTGGTGTCTCCTAAAATAAACCTTCATTCTGCACTGACACTCAGAAGGTTCATCAGAAAAGAGCACGCCCAGGCAAGCATACTTCTTGTCTCCCCTTCTTCCTTCTCTCCTTCCTACCCTACTTTCCAGTGGACTCACAAAACATTGGAAAACAAACTCCAAGGTGAAGGAACCATCAAGGGACACTCAGGCACCTCAGAAGGCTACAGCACCATCCCTTCCCAGGCAGGACAAGATGTGTCCGTTTATGGTTTTCTTGGCTCGAGATTGAAAGATGATGTTCTTGCCATCTTAGGCAAAACAACTGTCCTTATCTGGGAGTAGACACCGTTCTCCTCTCAGGCTTAGGGCTGCTGTGTGCAGTGCAGTTAGTGCAGCTGGCTGTCTAGCCACTGGGAGCCTGGGAGATCCCCTCCCCCACCTCCAGACTGTTCATTGCTCTTGCGAAATTGAGTCAACGGTTAAAATTTTGTTTTTCCTTCTCATTTTGTTATCAGAGGCACAGTGAGTGTGTAGGAAAACCGAAGCAACTGTCAAGAGAAGATAAGAAAAACAAAACGTCTATTTAAAAAGTCAAGGTCATGATGTGACCCATTTAGAGGAGATGCCTTAGTCTGATACTAATAACCCTCTCGCTCTGTCTTCCAAGTGGGCAGTTCCTCTTTGCCGTCACTGTTCCATCCACACCCTGCTTTTGCCTCCACTGGTGGTAGACGCTTTGGGGACTTCTGGTGAAGAATAATTTTAGGTTAGACGCACTAGCTGAGGTTGAAGAGATAAAGTGGGAATACCTGATGCCAGGTGGAGGATGCCCTCTCAATAAGTTTAAACAAAAGTGTAAAAACCATTCAACAAACTAAGGCAGGTAGCCCAGTGCACAGAGCTCTACATAAACATGCAAAAGCCCCAGCATCGTTAGCGGCTTTCCCAGTTAGTGCAGGCCTGAGGATTATTACACACATAGTAATAACTGGAGAGTTAATATGATTTACAGTAGACTCATGCACAAAGATGTCTATTTAATAGTATTAAAATTAAAATACTATTATAAAATTATAATATTTAAAAAAACCAACAATAATTATGAGCTATACATTCAATGGACTGCCAACCAGACTGTGAAATGATAATTTAAAAAAATGCAGTTAAATTTATTTAAAATGTTATGTCACAAAAATGCAACATGGAACATCCTACTGGAAAGTCAAAAATGCTACATAAAACACTGAATTTATTTTATGATGTCCATCTCTTATTTTATGAAAGGATTATTCAGTGTGTGAGGAATATTTACTATGTATGCAAAAAAAAATGTCTGATGTGACCAAATGTTAGAAAGGAACATGGAAAATTAATATTTTGATAGTGAAAGTCACCATAATTTTAACTCAATTTCTTTTTTCTCTTAATTTCTGTTTTACTTAAATAGTTTGCAGCATTAAACCAAGGATGTAAATTAGGTTCCATTTAGTTGGATGATAATGTCACCTGGCAAGAAAATAATAATCCAAAACAAACATAATATCTATTGAGCTTCTCCTCCATACCAGGCACTGGGCACACATCGGCGAATGCACCAGACCCAGTTCCTGCCCTCAGGAAGCCGGCATTCTAGTTAGGGGACGGAAACAACAACAAAATGAGCAAATAAAGGTAAAACCATCAAATGATGACACAGTACATGTAATATAAACCCCCATGTGATGTGCACACGACCACTCCAGGACTTCCTGTTCCTGCTGTGAGGGGAGTTGGACCACAGCCAACATTTGATACCCTGGGTGCCTGAGTTTCCTATTGCTGCCGTCAAAAAATCACCGCAAACTCTGGCTTTAAACACAGTCTCACAGTTCTGGGAGTCAGAATCCAAAAGGGATCTCACAGGGCTAGGTTCAACGTGTCAGCAGAGCTGCGTTCCTTCTGGAAGCTCTGGGAATAATCTGGTTCCTGGCCTCCTCCAGCTCCTGGAGGCTGCCCCTGTGTCTTGGCTCACGGTCCCTTCCATCCCCAAGCCAGCGATGATGTCACTGTGACCGCCACTTCTGTTGTCACGTCACCCTCTCTGGCTTTGATGCTGCTGCCTCCTCTTTCTCTATGAGTACTCACCCTGGCAGCCGGGAAGCTCTCCCCATCTCAGGGACAGCTGACTGGCAACCTTAACTCCATCAGCAACTTTAATTCCCCCTGCCATGTAACATGGCAGATTCACACATTCCAGGTGTTAGGACATGGATCTCTCTAACGGGGGCATGATTCCACCTACCACACCGGGGTACCAGCATCCTGTCCAACTCCCTGACAGAAATGTTCAGTAACATCTCTTTCCTCAGAGATGTTCAGCACAGGGGAAACAGTGTAAGAATTTTTTCTCAGAAAATATAAATACAAAACTACGTTTGCCTACCTATGAGACTTTGGGCAAGTCACTTTAACTCAAATGAGGTTAATGACACCCAATGCATGCTTCTGTGGAGAGAATTATGAAAGATAAATTATGAAAAAAGGTGTGAATCTGAAAAATGCAAAGACAAGCTAGTTAATATTAGATAAATTTAGTTGTTCCTGAATCCTTCTATTCATGAACAAAATTTCTTTTTCTTCGTAACAAACTAAAAATTGCAAGCTAAAATGAGAGCAGGCATTCCAGGATACCATGGTAATTAGCCAATGGCACATGAGTCACTCTTTCTCACGTTCCCACTGAAGGAAATAGAGAAATGCATAGAAAGAAGCTGAGTATGGAAGAGTCCCTAGCACACAAGAATGGGAGGTGACAGGAGGACCCTGGGAAGGCACGCTGGTCTCCAGGTGTGATCCCAACCTCAGAAGCATGAGGGTTTTGCTGCCGTAAGGAACTGCAGTCAAAGGCATGCCCACCCCATCAATACATCTTTCTATATCCATCCATTCAGAGAACCCCATTCCTGGAAACGCAACTTACCCAGGCAAAAAGGTGGAAGGATGGTGGTATATTGGCTTCTGGAAATTAACAGAAAAGAGGAGAGATGGAAAGAACTATGAGAGGGACATAAACCAGGGCAGTAGATTTTCATGCACTGTCTCAAGATATAAGAACTAGGAAGAACCATCCACTGATCAAAACTATAATGAATAAAGCACTATTTAAATATTTCAACTACCAGGCAATGGGAGCATGAGATCCCCTTTTAGACAAGCTGAATCACCACAGAAAAGTCAACATAAACACAGGAAAGTTGGTCAAGGACCATTCACATCAGCCAGCTTTTCAGCTTAAGTGATGCTACTAGTCACCTGACACATGTGGCCCGGTGAGAGTGGCAAGGGTGCAGTGGGACAGAAGGGTCTGTTCACAGGCACACACATGGCTGGAGCATCTCTTTCCAGGGTGGGCAACTCACAAACACTTCAAGTTCTCTGCAACATAAAAAAAGAACGCTATTCTTTTAAAAAGAATCCATAATAGGAAGTACAAATAAATTTTAGAATTTATTTTGTAATCCCAATATGCAAAGAAACATGGGATATATGAAAGAAAAACCAATAATTGGAGCTAAGATTTCAATGGGAGTTAGCTAATAGTTGGACAAGATATAAAATGGTTAAAAAACGATAAATGCAAACACAAAACACAAATGGGAAGTGCTGAAAATCAAATCATTGAGGAGAAAAAAATGTAGAGACTCTTATAGAGTAAAGATCAAAAGACAAAGAGGTAAAAATGATGGAAGAGAGGACGACAGACGTGGAAGACAGACGAATAGCTATCTAAGTTACATCCAGTTCATGCTCCAAAAGAAATGACCCAAACAAATGAAAAGCCACAATCAAAGCACATAAAAAAATAAAGCTCCAGTGACAAGACTATTTGAAAAAATACTAATATTGCATGATATTTTAAAACTTCTACTGTGAATCTAAAACTACCCGCAAAATCAAATACATTATTAAGCAAGAAAGAATAAAAATAAAGCACTTAATTCAAGATATTAGAAAATAAAGGAATTAAGAGAAGATTTTTAAAAAATATTAAAGCTGTAATCAATGACTCAGAAAGGGGAGAAAGCAAAGCTGACAAAAAAATACAAGAGGAGGATCTTCAAAAACTGATAAAATAAATGAAATGCAGTCAGGTTTGATCAAGGAAAAAAAGGAAGAGAAACATCAATTAGTATTGAGAAAAGGTTACATAATCATTATTACAGAAAAAGTTAAAACAAAAATAAACGTAATGCATAATTTTATTCATCTCTAAAATCTTAATCAAATTGACACTTTTCTAGGAAAACATAAATTACTAACACAGAAAGGTATCAATGGAAAGAAATTGATGCAAAATTATCTTTAGAGAAGACTATAGGCCGGGCAGTACTATAAGTGCTTTTTCAAATTTTCAAGTTACAGATAATTCTAACGCCTCATAAAATATTACATAACATAGAGTAACATGGAAATCATCAATTCATTTTGTAAGTTAGTATAATCCTAATACCAAAACCTGGCAAAGGAGCTACAGGAGCTATCTATCAATTTCTCCCATGACTATAATAGCAAAAATTTCCTAGAAAATACCAACAAATAAAATACAGCATCATATTAAAAGAAAAAATATATCATAGCTATCTAGAGTTTACTTCAGAAGTAGCTTAAAATGATCTCTCTCTCTCTCTCTCTCCATATATATATATATATATATATATATACACTTATCAAACACTTTAATAAGTGTTAATAAGGCATTTGATCACATTCAACATCCATGGAAGATTTTTTTAAAAACATAGAATACTATAAATAAAATATAACTTCCACAGCACAGCTAAAGGTAACTAACCAATGGCCCAAAGGCTCCATAGCCCAGTGGATAGTACATGGACTTCTAATAGTAAAAAACTACTCAGCTATAGCATGAATCTAAAAACTCTCTCTCTTAATAGCAAATTATGGGAAAATGTTATGGTATTGGTTCATATAATAAATTTTTATAATTATTTATGTAATTTAAAAGTTTTAAGATTAAAACACAAAGAAGAAATATTTTAAAGCATAGTAAGGAATAAAATAGTAACAATAAGTAACAAATACCAGCATAGCTTTCACAAATAAATATAAGAAGAAATGGAGAAATAATCATGAATCTTGATAGATTGTTTTAAAAACCTTAATCAAATGAAGAAGCACTCTATGAATGAGAAGAATCAATGCTATAAAATGTCATTTTTTCCACAAGTTATTCATAGATTTGTCAAAACCTAAAGGGATTTGGGGAAAATTTAATAGAGATTCTAAAGTTCACATGGAAAGATAAACAAGTAATAATAGCAAATGATTTTTTTTTTAAAGCAAGAGGAAAGGAGTCTTGCCCTACCAGATGATTAACATGCTAATAAGCTACAACAATTAATTAATGAGTAAACAGAATAAAACAGATACCACAAAAAACTGCCTGTGGTACATAAAAGAATAAGCATGGAATAAAAGTGGTACCACAAATGTACAGATAAAGGAAAGATTATTCAATAAACAATATTGGAATTAACTATTAAACCTGTTCACCTGTTTAAATTAAATCTTTATCTCAGGCTAAAATAAATTCCAAATGAGGAGTTAAATGTTTAAAAAATTAAACCATAAAAATAGGGAGGGAAAAGACATTAAAAAATGTGAAATAAATATACGATTGAGCTCATGGATCTAAGACTACAACAATGAAAAAACACAAGGAAAAAGAGAGGTAGTTTTGAATAGGTAAGAATGAAAATCTTCTGTATACCAAAAAATAAGCAAAACTTTTTAAATAGGGTAAAATAAAATAAAATATATAAAGAGTTCTTACAAATAATTAAGAAAAACACTATTATCACATTATTAAAAAAAATGGAGACTGAACACGAACAAATCTTTCTCACGAGGAAGGGAATGTAAATGTTCAGTAAACATTTGTAAAATATTCAGCCTCACTGATAAAGAAGGCAGGCAAACAAAAGCAATGAGACACCATCTTTATGCAATCAAATTAAATCTCAAACATGTGAAAATATTTCTGGCAGGAAAACACTGAATTGTGCACTCTCAAACACTGCTGTTGGGATTTCAAATTTGTTCCAATTCCTGGAAAGTTATATAGTAATATGCTTTAACCTTTACAATCAACACTATCTCTTTGACACTGAACCAACCTACAGAAATTGGCAAAGACTGTCAAAGACTTCTTGGTAAGAACACTCATTGCAGTGAAGGCATGGAAATTTCCAAAGTAACTCAAATGGAGGCCTGAATAAATAAGTTACGATATAATCAAAGGAAACAATATAATAGTTAAGATCTTGGGATGTGGAATCAGACAGCCTGGATTCAAATCCTATTTGGCCACGCAGAAACTTTGTAACCTTGAGCAAGTTACTTAACTTCTTTGTGTGTTATTTTTCTTTGCATATAAAATGGAGATAATAAAAGTATCTAGTCTGCAGGGCTTTTGTGGAGATTAAAATAGTCAATACTGGTAAAGCACTTAGTGCCTCAAGTATTCTAAATGCTCAATAAACATCATTTGCTGTAATACTAAGAAAAATATTGTGATTATTATGACTATTATGAAGACATTGAAATTAGTTTTTAAGTTTAATGCCATAGAGAAATGCCTATTATAAGTTCAAAATCAGGATCCACCAATTCTACACAATCTCTTTCAGAATATAGTAGAGAGCACTCATTTTAGGGACCAGCATTAACCCGATAGCAAAACCAGACAAAGAAAGTTCAAAAAAAGGAAATTCCAGACCCTTATCTTTGTGATTATAGATGTGAAAATCTTCAGCAAAATATGACCAAATCAAATCCAGAAAATACAAAATTAAAAACACACCACAATCAAAGGAGGCTTCTTCAGGGTGTACGAGGCTGATTCTGTATTCAAATATCAATCCATGCAATCTACCATATTAACTGTCTAAAGAAGAAAAACCATGTAAGCAATAGCAACTGATGCAGGAAAAGCACTGGACAGACTTCAAGGATTAGAAGGGAATTTGCTCTCTTGATAAAGGACATTTATGAAAAACCTTCAGCAAACATTATACTTAGCAGTGAAGGACTAAATGCTTCCCCCCTAAGATCAGGGACAAAGCAAGGATGTTCATTCAAACTCAACATTGTACTGAAAGTCCTAACCATTGCAATAAGGCAAGAAAAATAAATCACAATGTTTATAGCAACTGTATTCATAATTACCCTAACTAAAAACAACCCAAATGTTCTTCAGTAGGTAAATGGATAAAAAAAACTTCTGTATAATAGAATTCTACTCAGCCATGAAAAGGAATGAACTACTGATACAGAAAATAACTTAGATAAGTCTGAGAAGCATTATACTGAGAGAAAAAAGCCAGTCTCAAAACATTTCAGACTGTAGGATTCCATTTGTATGACACTGTCAAAAAGAGAATATCACTACAGTGACAGAGAACAGATCCAATATCAGGGATGTGGAAGGGTGTGATCATAAAGGGGTATCTTAAGGGAGCTTTTCAGAGTGATATACTGTTCTGCATCCTGATTGTCAATCAATTTCACTATATTTTTGTTTAATTTTTAAAGCAGGATCCAGAACATTATATACAGTATGATACCAATTTTAACATATGTAAAGGAGGAAATATACCACAATATTAGAAAATACTAGAATTGACTTACCCTCATGCCCAGATTTATTGAAAGTAGGTGCAATGAATTTTCTTTCTGCACACAGCCTAACAAACATCTGTGATTTGAAACAACCTAAGTGTGGCATCCCACTCAAGAGGTCCTTAACATCAAGTTTTCAAAGCCTGGGTTCTTAAGGTCCTAGGAAACTTTTCTTTCTATGGAAATGGTGTTCAAATCACAGCCCAGAATTGCAACAACAGGGATGAAAAAAAGTTGAAAACTTGAAAGCTCAAAGACCCCAAACCTGAAGAAATAATGACTACTCATTTTCCAAAATAGCCAATCATTCTAATGGTCATGTGAGGTGACTGCCCAGGTAGAAGACGATGAACCAATGATGCAAACTATCCCCTAAAGCAAGCTAGGAGTGTTCCAACAGCCAGTGTTTCTGATTAAACAAATCTTTTGTTTGCTACAAAAAGTAGCTCACCGTGAAAATCCCTAATTTTTCCCGTGTACTAACTCTATGGAATGCCAAAAAATTCTCAAGAGAGATTTCAGCATTTCAGAAACATTTTAGAATTTAAAATAACTTTTACAAAGAAGTCGTTTGCATTAAATATATTTTTTAACCTTAACCTTCTGCTGTTTTTCCTTAAGTATTTTTTAAGCAAGGAGTCAGAAACCCTGGTTTATGGCCACCAATTCCAATTTTCTTTTATGTCATTTTCCTCAAAGGTAAAATCAGATGTTAAGACACATGGTCCCCAAGAGCTTCTCCATCTCTAATACCCTGGGAAACAAATACTGGTGAAAGTAATATTGCAAGAGTCATGGCTAAACTGCTTGAATGAACAAACTACTTGAATAAACTATTTTCATGGAGCATTCATTCAGAAATATTGTGCAAATGACAGAAAAAATTATTCATCAAAGAAACCATTAACAAGCCATGCATGGCCTTTATCTGGCACTCAGTTCAGGTTACCATACCTGAGAGTGATAAAACTGCAGTGATGGAGAAAACCCTTTAAGTCCTAATTTTACTAATGTAGATTGACCTATTGCTCATTTCCCTGCACAAACTTACAAGCAATTCTTTGGGTAGTGTGCAGTATTATTGGGGATAGAATTTCCTTAATTCTTAAAGTTTTAATTTTTTAGTTCACTTTATTTTTGGAAAAGGTGATATGAGTTACTTAACTTGACTGCTTCTTTTGTACTAAAAGGCACACACGGGTGTGGTATAAAAGAGCAACACAAAGGATCCTTGTGGTATTGGATCTGTTCAGTATCTTGACTAGGATGATGAACATCCAACCCTACACAGGTGATGAAACTGTATATAACCCACTACACACACGCACGCGTGCACACACACACACACACACACACACACACACACAATGAATATAGTAGTCCACCCTTATCTGTGATTTCACTCCCCATGGTTTCAGTTACCCAAGGTCAACCATGGTTCAAAAAAATTAAATGGAAAATTCTAGAAATAAAGAATTCCTAAGTCTTAAGTTGCATGCCGAAGTCAGTAGTATGATGAAATCTCACATTGTCCTGCTCTATTCCACCCTGTACATGAATCATTCCTGTGTCCAATGTCTCCACGCTGTCTACACTACCCCCTGTGACTCAATAGCCGGCTCATTTTCAGATCAACTGTTGCTGTATCACACTTGTGTGTTCAAGGTGAATAGTAGTAGCCTAAAATTATGCCTACTTCACAATGCCTACTTCATTCACCACACTTCATCTCATCACGTAAGCATTTTATCATCTCACATCATCACAGGAAGAAGGGTAAGTACAGTACGATATTTTGAAAGGGAGAGAGAGAGACCACATCATATAACTTTTATTACAATATATTCTTATAATTGTTCTATTTTATTAGTAGTTATTGTTAATCTCTTATTGCACCTCATTTATAAATTAGACTTTATCATAGAAATTACACATAGGAAAAAAAACATAGTGTATATAGGGTTCAGTACTACCCATGGTTTCAGGCATCCACTGAGAGTCTTGAAATGTATCCTCCACAGATGCGGGGACTACTATACAAATAAAACTGAAGAAATCTGAATAAGATTGGTAGATTATATCAATGTTACTATCCTGGTTATGACGTTATGCTACAGTTTTGCAAAATGTTACCACTGGAGGAAACTGGGGAAAATGTACAAGGGATGTTTCTGTATTACTTCTTACAACAGCATGTGAATCCACAATTCTCTCAGTAGATATTTCAATTTTAAAAAAAGGATATGATGAAGATTAAGCCTTCTCCCATCCTCCCTTCCTTAACGATTAGTTCTCCCAGGACGCAGCAGCTCTTACCAGTGTCATGTGCATAGCAGATAAAAGCGAAAAGAAAGAAAGGAGGAAAAGAAGAAGGAAGAAAGGACAGTAAATAATTTGGGATGGCCCTGCTATATATCCAGATAAATTATTCAGTCCTTATTCACACTCACAGTTGTGAGGGCTGAATATCCCTTGAGTCTAGGAGAGTGCTTCTACTGAACAAATCTCCCTCAACCCCAGCTTCCTCTCCATTGGATATCCAGAAGTAACCAGGTCTTTTCCATCAAGTGATCTTTCTCTGGGAAATCTGACCAGCCCTTGATAACGGTCTAAAACTAGAGACATGGCACATTGCCCAGTGAAATGGCCCAGTCAGATCACCTTACAGAGACACGTACAATCAACAAGACCCTCCTTTGCACAGTTTCCAATCAATGGCCGCAAATAAATGTGAGTAGATGCCAAAGCTTCCCTGACCTTTGAAGAAAGCACATAATGTGAAAAACAGAATGAAATAAATGGACAACAGCAACTTGGAGAAACAGAGTCCATTCAGGGAAAAGAAAACTTCAAAGATGACTATGAATCTATTTAAGGATATGTGAGATGATATTATATCGATAAAGATGAACAGGATGCTGTTAAATACAACTTTCATAAGAAAAAAAAGAGCTCCTGGAAATTAAAAACATAACAGCAGAAATTAAAAGCTCAGTATAGGAGTTGGAAGATACAGACAAGAAAATCTATAGAAAACCGAGCAAAAGGAAGAGAGAAATGGGAGAGAAGAGATAAGAAAATTAGAAGATCAATAAAGGAAGTCAAACATCCAAATAACAAGCAATCCAGAAAGACAGAGGAGAGTACTTAGGATGGAGGAAATCATAAAAGAAAAGTTCCCAGATCTGAAGAACATAAGCTTCCAGATTAAAAGAACCTGTAAATCCAAAAAATGGATGAAAACAGACTCACATCAGTCATATAATTACAACATGACTGAATATTAGGACCAAACACACCATTAGGAGCAAAGCAAAGAATATACATGCTCTTAGAGGAAGAAAACAAGTTTCCAAAAAAATTTAAAAACCAGAACAGCATCAGACTTCTCACAGGCAAGCCTAGAAGCTGAAAGTCCTCCAAGCAATGCCTTCAAAATTTCAAGGCAAATGCATTCCAAACTAATTCTTAACCCAGTCTAACTATCTTCTAAGTGTGGAGGTAGAAGGAATATATTTTCAAACACACAAAGTCTCAAACCTTTACTTTCCATACTGCCTATGGTCAGAGGCACCTGGAGTGTGTGACCTCTACAAATGTACACCGCAAATGCAGGAATGAGCCAAGAAAGACACCTACCTGGCTTCCAAAAAGCAGGGCTTTCCACACAAGAGAGAACTGAAAGAAATATGCAGGGTGAAGCTAAAGGGAGATTGAAAGATGACAGCTGGGCAGCAGACTTTATAAGGAACTTGTCCAGACTAGAACAGGCCAGAAGAATCTGGTAACGATTTCTCCCAAAAGCAAACTGGATAGAATACTTAATGTCACTGTGCATATTGACAGGAGATTGAGGCAACTAGACGAAAGTTTGGGCTTAAGTTAGTGGTAAAGGCTTAGAAAACTAAGCAGACAAACACGTATTAATTCACATCCATCCAGGATAGGAAAATTAATTATGGTGTATTTTAGAGCTCAGCTACGGAGAGGATTTATGGGGCTGTAATAAGGTAAATACTGACCATTAACCTAACCCAGTGGTGCTCAGCCCTGGCTACACACTAGCACCATCTTCATCTTTAAAAAAAAAAAAAAGGAAAAAAAAGAAAAAAAAATGTCCAGACCACACCACTGAATGGAGCATGACATCAGAAATTCTGGGAGAAGGGACCCAGACATGTGTAATTTTTAAAGTTCCCCAGGTGATTACAATGTGCAGAGAAGATTGAGAACCATGGAGCTAACCAAAGATGCAATGTTCACCCTCATGTATACAACTCCCAGATCTTTATCTGCAGCCACAAGTGCTTATGATCTTGACTTTCAACTGTCAGCTACACATTCTACCTAAATGCTCTCAGAGTCAAAATATCCAAAAATGAACGTTTCATGTTCTGTCTTAAAAATGGCATATTGACTTAACAACGCAGAGTTGTGGTTCTCCCTTTCTCCTAGTCGCCCACGGCACCCATCAGCCCCTTTGTTCTATTGTCAAAGTCCTGCTCAAGAAACCTGCTCATCATTCCCTGTCCTCCACAAGTTCAAATTCCGTGGCACACTGGCTCACTAGAGTGAAAATGACTTTTGCTAAAATTAAACAGTGCACAAATGCAAAGGGAAAAAGAAAGAGACATATTGCAAATGTTGCAAATGTGAAAGTCCCCAAACCAGGTCACAGATGAGCTGATTCTCTTTGTTCACCCTCTCCTAGAAATAAATAACTATTGACAAGCAAGATGACTGCTAGGTTTCATGAGTTAAATAAACAATGCTTATTGGTTTGGACAGCTCCAGAAGTGACGTAGGTCTTTCCCTGTTTCTTCAAGTTCCCACCTAAGCCCTAAATGCTAGAGTTGAAAGGGTCATGACCAACATGCTCCCTGGCCCACGGTGGATCCAGGTAAGTTGAGTTTTCAGGTACTGCCATTCTAATCCCACCCCTGCCCCCTTCCTGCACACCATTCTCATCAAAAGGCCAAAGCTTCATTTGGGGTCCATGACTAAAACCAGATCCCTGTGGCAGTCCCCCACAGTGTTTGGGGAGCCAGTTGACATCCTCAACAGAAGTGAACGAGAGAATTTGTTTCTCTTGCACCTTTATCAACCCTGGATAGGATCCTATGTTCTAATTTCTGCAAATCGGATATTGAAAAAATGGTATTTCATTATTTTTAAATTCAGATTTCCCTGTCAAGGTTGCAATTAAGGTTGTAACTTGTGTCTACTGGCCATCTGCAATTGCTTTTGTGTAAACTGCCTGTCCGTTGTCATTTTGCCCATTTTTCTATGAGTCTGCCTTTTTATCTCCCATTCTCTATTGATCTAATTCCTTTTGTTTTTCAGGTTCCAGCTTCTGCTGACCATCACGACCTCCTGCACGTCATGTCGTATCTCTCATTTGTATTTCTCGTAATACATGAAAATTACAATAGTTGTTCAGTGCCTCTCTTCTCACCCACGCTAGAGCACTGTATGGATGGATACTCAGGGCGTCCAGCACAGACACTGCTGTCACCCTGGCAACTAGCAAAAAGCCTGCCACATGTTTAATGAACAAATGGACTGGACAAGGTCCCTGTGTCTTACACCATGGGGATCCAGGCAGGAATGTCCTCAAGAGGTTCCACTGAAGAGCGTTTCCTAATGGGACAGTCTACAGGGTGAGGGCAGGGCTGGGAAACCAACAAAGGATGGTGTAGCCCCCAGAACTAGCAATGACAAGGAGCACAGCCACCCCCAGGGGGAAGAGGAATGAGAAGGAAGCAGTAGATCGAACTCTAGGAGACCTGTGGCCCATCACCGTGTGGCTCATGAGAAAACCTTCTTCCACCTGAATCCTAATGCTTCAGGTTCTCAAATCCTATAGGATATCCTCATGTGTGAAATCACTGCAAACAATAAATAAAAATAAATGTCAAACAAGCTCTCCAGAAACAGAAGGCAGGAATAGAACAGAAAAAACTCCAGTTACCTTCCTGGCAGCATAACCCATTTGCTTTGCAACTTCAGGAACATTCTCTGCACTCCCCATACCCCAGTTCCCCATGATGAAGGTCTGTGTGCTGTTATTCCTCCCCAAAAATCTTCAGCTCAAGGAAATGAAACCTCCTTACAGAAAAAGAGAGTTGCCAAAATCCTATCCTATCAGCCCACTTCCACCAAGCCTTGGAATTCTCACCAAATAGCTGGTTTTGCAATTCTTTTGGCTTTGCCAACCCTCCAGGGTAAATAAAAAAATAAAAAAAGCTTCCCACAAGGATTTGAGCCTTGCAAGTGGAGGAAACGTTTGAGAAAAATCTGGGTTGATGAGAAGCTAAGAAAAGCCAGGAGGAAAGAGACACGTCTATATATGTTTATGCAGAAAATAGAAAGGTTGAAAAGCAATGTGTTTCTAAAATACTGCTTCTATGAAACCAACCTTCTGTTATTCCTCACTCCCCAGTGGACTGAAAAAGGCAGGGTGATTCCTCATCTTCTATTCACGTCCTCCTCAGCTGAGGCTGGAAAATGCAGCCGCATGTAGCTCTGACGTGGGTGGGCTTGGGTTCAAATCCCACCACTTAACGAACTGATGCCGGGCACGGCATTCCACTTTCTTCAGCTCAGTGCTATCCCATGAAAAATGGGTAACAACACTGAGTTTTCTGAACTGGGGGCAGAATTATAAATCATGACAATAAAATCTGCGCCAGCTAGTGGTCTCCTAACACACAATAATTAGTTTTTTATCACCGGCACTGCAGTTCAGAAATCAAAAGAGGTCCTTTATTTAACAAATATCTTTTATATTTGTCTCTAAATTTAAAAAGTATCTTCTGAGCTCCTACTATAGGCTGGGTGACTTGGGCGACAGAAGGGAGGAAAATTCATAGGGTCCCTGTCCTCCTGTGGAAGAACAGATGCTACTCAAATCAAGACCAAATGCATACATAATTGCCAACTGTGATAAATGCTATGAAGGGAAAAGACAGTGTATGCAGAGAGCAAAACGAAGGCATGGGATCTAGTCCAAGGTCTGGAGCTGGGAAGTGAAGGATTCACTCGCTGCGGTGGTGGACGAAGCAGTCCAGACAGTGGTGGGGCCAGCACGTGCTAGGGATCCTCAGATCCTGAGTCTGGAATAAATGTTGCTATTGTCAGGGGCAGAGGAAAAGCCAAAGTGCGGAAGGGTGGAAAGGGGCAGGGTCCAGGAAGGCCACGTGAAGGATCGAAGGTTGTTGTCATAGCCCTCTGTGGAGTGGGAAGCCACAAAGGCAATGACAAGCTCTCAGATCTGAAATTTAAATTCACAGTTCAAATCTTCACCGCTGCCCCCTGTGCAAAAACCACATCTAGACCCTACGCCAGTTAAGATGAGCAACAACACTTTCATTAGCAGAAGACATTTCAAAGATACTTGACTCCTAAGTTACAACACCTTCAAATCCTTGGATTTTCAAAAGGCAACCATCACAGTATCTCCCACTGCAGAAGCTTTTATGTGACCCCACGCCCCTTTATGTGACCCCACGCCCTTCCACTGAGTGAGTGGTGGTGTCGATGCCCTGCTCCTCGCAACTGGGCTGACATCTGTCACTGCCTCGACCAGCAGAAAATAGTGGAAATGACACTCTGTGACTTCTGAGGCCATGCATGTTCTCTGCGGACACTCGCCCTTGGAACCCAGCCGCCATGCTCTGAGGGAATTCAAACTGAGTCACGTGGAGAGGCCACATGTAGGTGTTCTGGCTGGCAGCTCAGCTGAGGGTCCAGTTAACATCATCAGCTCCAGACATGGGAGCGATGCTGCTTCCAGTGGCTCCAGATCCAGCTGTGGAGTCAGCCAGCCTTGAGATCTTTCCAGCTGAGGTCCCAGACATAATGAAGCAGAGACAAGCCACCCCAACTACCCCCTGTCCAAATACCTGGCCCTAAGTATCCATAAGCAAAAAATTATAGTAATAATAAAACAGCTATTTTACACCACTAAGTTTTGGGGTGATTCGTTACACAGCAATAGTAACTAGGACAGAAAGTATTTCAAAGTTTTATATATATACATACTTGTACGTATAAATATACGTGCCTCCTAGAGAGGCTGTCTATAATTACTTCTGAGTTAGAATCCCTGGGCTTTATCTACGCCACTTCTGGAAAAAGATGGTCAGGTTGTTTACATCAAAGAAAAATTAAACACTTTTGAACCACTCAAAATATACAAAAGTAATCCATTCTCACTGCAAAAAGAAAAGAAAACTCTGATTAGCAAATCTAACACTTTATTTCAATTGGCTTTGAAAACAGAGATCAAAAAATGAGCTCTTCATTCATAACAACTAAGTAGGGCACCTAGAGCTTGTCTTTCTCCACCACTGAAGGCTCACACGTCTGAAAAGAGTGTTGGCAGATAAAACAAAGCATCACATATAAGGTGTACTTAGCATAGTGCCTAGCACGTAAGAGCTCACCAAATTCCAGTCATTGTTACTACTTTTGTTGCTGTTAGAATTAAATTTTTTCTTGATTCTACCACTAACCCTTCCTAACCTAAATTAAACAACCCTCATATTCTATCTCAGCAGAAAAAGATCAGTATAGATTATTTACTATACTGAATAACTAAACATTTTTAGTACATAACCAAATCTGAGTTTGGTTGGATGTTAAGAAAGGGATCTCAGATTCCATATGATTAGAAATGTTATACAACATTATATAACATAATTGCCACACATCTCTATTTTGTTTTGTAAAAGAATTCTCCTTCCTAGAAACAGAGAAAGAAAAAGAGAGAGAGAAAGAGAAAGAAGAAAGAAGGAGGAAGGGAGGGAAAGAAAGATCAATATGTATTAGAAAACAAGATTCTGGGAAGTTACATTTGACAATCATGGCATGGCTTTCAATGTGGATAAATATAATATTACCTTTGATCATTATGAAGGTACTCCTGTGAGATTATATAAATATTACAAAGCTGCACCCAGACGGTGGCTTGAATATCAAGGAACAGAGGTAGGAACAAAAGGCCAGGTCACCTCAGGTTGTTTTCTTTCCCTCTACATTTCCATTGCTGTATGACCTTAAGCCAATCACTCAGCCCCTCTAACTCATAAAGACTTCAAAACATGGCTAAATTCCAAACTTCAGTATCCATACTGAAAGGACCATCAAGTAGAGTGGCCTCCAAGTTTCCAGGGTAAAAGTCACCATTCCAATGCTTAGGTATGCTGAATGACAGTTCCTCAAGCAAAATAATCATTTTTAGATTCACATGCATTAATTAATATGTTAATAATTATCTTGAAAAATCTGTGCCTTGCTGAAAACTACTGCTGTGCATCACATACTGAAACCATCAATATCTAATGGAAAAAAAGTAATTAGAGACAATTTCAACATGCATGTCATTTGGGGGATATGAAGGAGGCCGGCTGGCATCCTCCTTAACATTGTTGACTTTTCCACGTTGGATTTTCCATTGCTAGGGTTGGGGGCTTCCTTGACAAGTATGGGAGGAGATGGAGAGGAAGTGAGAGGGGAAAAACAGAATGGGAATGGTAGGAAGGAGAAAGGGAGAAAGTAAGGGATGGGGGAGAGGGCTGTGCTATGGAACTAAATGTGAGTCAGTGGCACCTGAACAGAAATGTCACTGCCAGGGAAACCATTTCAAAATGACATTCTAGTCACCTGGTTTCAAGTTTGCAGAGTGTCTTACACCCCTCCCCCTCAAATATCCCAGCTTTCCGGGGCCCAGGCAGCCCCCTTCCGATGATCTACTTAACTGTATGGGTTACATTCTCCATCCAGAAAAACGTCTTTTAAATCCTGAAAAGTGGTGTGAACTCTATGACTCACAGAGCCCCAACATGCCGGGAAAATGGCTGGCATGTCATGCACTTGGAATGGCCCTCTCCAAAGGTGGCATGAACTACAAACTGGCTTTTCACTCATAAAAGCTGGGAAGATTGAAAGGGGGTTAATGAAAACCCTCTCCGTGAGACTCTTCAGTAGATGGATGTCTGGCAGGTCCAGACGTGCCCTTGGAGAGATGTCCTGCTTCCCTTCCACTGGTACAGCCCCCTTCCTTATGTCAGAACCCATGGACAGAGGATCCGGGATTCAGGAGCCCTGGAGAGAGCCATGCAATCCTTACCGGCTTCACTGAAGATCAAGAGGGACTCTCTCCCATTACCATATAAGATGAAGTCTGTCAAGAGGTCTGCTGAGACCTGCACGAAGACCGACCCACCATCCGGTTCCACCACGAAGGGACAGATCCACTAATCTGGGGGAGATCCCTTTCTAAATTGACGGCATCTTTAAAAATATTTTACCATCATCATCAAAACGTCCCTATGCTGCACCTCATAACACCTTGAATTAGAGCTATGTCTGTCTTAACACCGCAGCACACAATTGTAACTGCTTTTACTCGCAACCATTTACATAGCTGTTTTCCCACGAACCCCACCGTTTGAAAGGCCAGGATATAAAACCATTTTACAACATTTGTTCTTCCAAGTCTTTCCTCAGTTTTTTAGACAGCTGCACCCCGGGGTCCAAATTGTTTTCAACAGACAACTGTTCTGAGCACACTTCTCTACAAGATCTATTGCAGCTCAAGAAAGGCCAAGGACAAAGACAAAGTAGGACGGACCCGTGCAGGGCACCGCGAAGGGAGCGGACGGGCAGTCGGCTCCAAATCGTTTCCTCCACACAGCGATTCTGCAAAAGGGACCCTATGGGAAGGAGTCCACGTCTTCCCAGTGAGTGGGCACTTTAAGAGAACAAGTCCATTCCTAACCCCTAGCTGGATGGCCAACACTTTTTTCCTACCCAAAGTTCCCGGCACCTGTTCTGAAAAGAACGGTAAAGAGCGTTCTCCACGGTCCACCCCGCCTGTCCCATTGTGGAGAACTATGTGTTAACCAGTCAACCAACCCCATTCGATCCTTCAGCAAACCATGGAGTGTACAGGTGGTTACCTGCACAGGTACTGAATCTTGCCAGGACAACTTTATCGTTGGCTTTGGGGGGCTTGTTGAGGGAAAAACACCCCACGAGCTCGTGGGTTAGAAGCGCAGGTAAAGGTTCCCAGGGCACCTCGGCGCCCACGCGTGCCGGCCGCTTCTCCGCCCCGCAGTCCGGGCGCTCGAGGTGCCCTCCTCCCGAGCCACAGCGGGGGGTACGGGGAGTCCTAGTGCCTGGCGCCTCCACCCGCCTGCCGACCCAGCCCGCTTGAGCCTGGCCGCCCGGCCGGGCCGACCGCAGCAGCCCCGCGCCCAGCCCAGGAGCCCCGAGCCGCCGGAGCCGCAGCGCCCACTCGGGGCAGGCAGCGAGCACTCACCCTTCTGCTCTCGCAGGCTCGACAGCGACCAGAGCAGCAGCGCCACCGAAGCCAGGAAGCAGAGCTGGCTCAGCAGAAGGTCTCTCCGGCGGCGGCGGCGGCGGCGGCGACGCGCGCGGTCCTCATCGCCGGGCAGCGGCATCCTCGGGCGGCCGGGCGGTGGCCCCGGCAGGCGACGGCCGCTCCTGTAGCGGGCGGCCGCGGCGGGGACGGCGGCGGGAGGCAGCCCTGCGCGCAGCAGCCGCGCGTCCTCGCTGCGCTCCCACCCGGCCGCCGCCTCCGCCTCCTCGTCCTCCTCGCCCCTGCCCGTCTCCTCTTCGTCGCCCTCGTCGTCGCTATCACTCAGTCCCTCCTCCCCTCCCTCCTCCTCCTCCTCCTCCTCACCGCTCGCCAGCGCCGCCGCCTCCCGGCGATCGGGGTCCCTCTCCTCCTCGCGCGCCATGGCTCCCACGCTCCGCGCCCGCGCTGGGCCTGGGGCGGCGGCGCGGCGGGGGTGGCGGGGGCGGCCGGGAGGCGGGGGCGGCGGGGGCCGAGGAGGAGGAGGCGGAGGAGCGGGGGAGGACCGGCGGGAGGAGGGCCCGCCGCTGGCTAACTCCGCCGGCTGGTGAGGCCACCCCGGGCTGGCTCCGGCCTCGCCGGCTGCAGGAGCGCGTCGCGGAGCCTCACGCCTACTCCATAGTCCACGCGCGTGGGGGCCCGGGGCCGGAGCTGGGGCCAGAGAGCACTGGGAGCACGAAGCGAGCCGGGAGCACGAGCGGGCGCAGCTCTCCACAGCCTGCAGCGGCGCCGCCAGGGTGGCCGGGGTCGGCGACAGGAGAGCTCGCGGGTGCGGAGGGGCGGCCGGGATGCAGCCGGCGCTGGCCGGCACGGCGGGGAGGGGGCGCGCGGGGAGGAGACTGGGCTGGGGAGGGAGCCCCGTGTGCAATCCTTCAACCCTTCAGTACCAGGGTAGGGGAGGTGGCGCAGAGGACCCCTCTTGGGAAGCACACACGCCGCCTCCTAGAGGCGGGTCTCCACCAAGAAAGATTCACTGGAAACTTTTGGAGAAATCGAGGGTCTCTTCAGCCCCCTCCCCACCTGCTGACTAGAATAGGGGCGCCATAAGTGCGGTTGACTGCACGCGCCCAGCCACTGGCCTTGCCTCCTCCCGCGGGCCTCCGGGGTTTCCCTCGGCCCCCTTGTGGGGATCCCCCTGCGCCCCGCCTGCTCGGTCCTGGAACAAGCCTCCCCAGAGGCTCTTGGCTCGCTCAGGGTGTCCTGGCTCCCCCCTCTGGCCCGGGCTCACACTTCGCTTTCTGATAGTGCTGGACCAAGCCCAGCGCTATGGCTGAGAGAAGGGGGGCAGTTGGCACCGTCTTCCCTGGGGAAAGACGGCCTGAAGAGGCTCCTAGCCCTCTGCAAGGATCATCAGCTTGCCCCTACCCCGGAGATTAGAGCCCTAGTCCTCCCATCCCCTTCCGCCCCCCTCTTCCAGTTCTCCTGCCCCTACCTACTGAAGGTGCTGGTGCCCGTTTGGAGGGGACATCTAATGACCCCCGGGCACAACCTACTCTCCCTCATTGGGCTTCCCTGGACTCTTCCCAGGTGCCTCCCTCGGGCTGCTGGCTGGGATGAGGAGGAGATGCCATTATGGTGGGGCTGAAAACAAAAACTTTGTTCAAAAAGGAAACACCTAGAAACCAAATGTCTGTCTGGGTGACTGTATCCCTGGAATCCGCTCAGATCAGGGAATTTAGCTACAAACCCTAGGGAAGTGGGGAGGAAGGAGGCACCCTCTGTACAGGTGTCTCTTGCCTAGGTCTGGGAGGGTCCACAGAGTCCAAATGAGTACTAACCTATGGGTGACCTTCTCCCTCACCGCCTCCTGGGTGATCCCTAACAGATTCTGGGGAGAGCAGGGTCACAGCAAAGGACAAAGTAAAGTGGTCACAGGTGGCTTCCTTTCCACAGAAGGTCCATTTTCACCCAGAAAGACTTTTGCTTCCTGGACACATCATTTATTTACTCGTGTTCTCAGCTTGGCATCTTCCCAGACATGCAGAGTACCTTCCCTACGATGCCAGAGTGGTTGTCCCTTTAACTTTGGTTACCAGAGACTGAGGAGGATGTAAAAACAGGTAAGTTAATCCAGGCTAGAATGTGTGTGCAGAATTCTCTGGTCGTGTTACCTCTATCAAGCATTCGGAGACACAGAAGAGGAAATTTAGGAGCTCAGAATAATTCAACCAACCAGGAAGGATGCTCAAATTAAGGCTTTCTAGTGAAAACTAGAAAAAATAAAAGACGAGAGAGGGAACCTGGAACTAATCGTGCTGGAGAATGAGCACTAGCTCAAGGGGGAAGCTGCCAGAGGCACAAGGAGTTGTGTAATCTTGGGGGGTGCGAAGTATGTTGGCGAGGCAGCCGGGAGGAGAAGGGGAGAAACCCAGAACTGGCGAGTCCCTGGAAGTTACCTCAGCACAAGCAGTGACAGAAAGAAAGAGTGTGGGGGTCGGGGGAGATCACTCCTGTGGCACGCGGAAATGATTCTTTAAGTTTATATTCATTTCGACAGATTTCAGAGCAAAGGGAGCTGTTGACGTAAAGCGGGGAGAACAAGCCCCTGAGTAGCTGACCACCACCCAGGGAAGAAAGGGGGTGCCCTCTGGTCCCCAGCCCTGCAGCATCTTGGACCTGCTGGGCTCCTCAGCCTGCCCGGTGGTGGCTCCTCCGTAGGAATTTGCCTGGGATCAGGGAAGTCCTCGCCCTTCCTCCTTCCATCAGGCAAGAGTAGGGGGAGCAGGCTCTCAAACGTTCTGTCAGCGCTGGAGGAGGAGAGGGAAGACAGACCTCGGGGGGCTCCTCTGCCAAAGAAAACAGTCATTTTTACCCTGCCTGTCCCTCCCAGGTTTTGGAAGCTCCCCCAGGAAACTGAACTGTGCACCGAGCAGGAGCTGGAAGGAAGAATGTGCTTATTATCTTTCACTATCAGGATCCTCATCAATCCTGAGGTGGCTTTTGCCTTTTATTTCTTAATCTGTTTGCATTTCATCTCACATTTTGTGCAGCCTCAAGGAGAAAATTCCGACTCTGATACTTCAGTCTGAGAATCACTTTGCTTGGAAAGAGAGGTATCACTCCCAGATAGGTGGGGGTCTTCACCCTTCCAGGAATAAGACAGGTGTATTTACAGAGCAGCTCTCCACCCTGGGCTGGGTGTGGGGGCCCTATCCATGTCCCCCATTTTGACGTCCCTTAAACATTCCAGTTTCAGTTCCACGCAGAGACATTGACCTGACGTGGGGAACAGAAGTGGCTCGTCTTTCTCCTAGCTCTGCCTTTATAACAGAGAATAAAAAGCCTCCCACAGCCGTGCTCACTGACTCTTAGCTCAGGCCAAATCTTCCATCCGCCAGGTAGTGGGGCCTTGATGGTACCCAGACCAGGTACAACTCTGTACCCCCACCAGCCTCCCCTTGCCCGCAGCACCCGGACGTGACAGAGCGGTTTTGAGAACAAAGCGAGTTTGCCTTCGTAACACCAGACATTGCCAGTGGCGTCAGACAAGGGAAGAGCAGAGAGGAGGGAAAAATCGGAGAAGCCGCTTTCTTGGTAAAGTGACAAGTCAGCTTCCTCGCCATGGCTGCTCCTAACACAACGAGACATGGCCCAAGCAGAGAGAGGAGAGACCACGGGATGTTCATAGAAAAACCTTTAAACGCAAGAAGACCAAGTGTTGGTAGATGGGGGAATAAAAAGGAGAGAGTTCCCCACGGAACAGTCTTGGAACAATCCTCAGATGTAGCACCCGCTTCATACCTGGCAACTTGAAGGTCCAGGCCTCCTGTCATGGCACGGCTCACAGGCAGCCTCAGGACACTATTGTGTGAATAGCGCTGATCACCTCCAGACGAACGCCTCCTGCACGTGCACCGTCGTGTAGATTTGGACAAAACCTCAACTTTACTAAGGAAGACCTGAAATCTTATTTTCCTCCCCATTCCTGTCCACTGCCTTATCAAAAGGCCAGTATAACTGCTTTTTCAAACACTTCCTGAACTGGCAGCATTTCGAAGGACAAAAAATAATCATTGCTATGCGTGCAAGTCCACACTTCATACATGAGGGCTTTGAGAGTGCTGTGTCTACAAGGAGGACTCACATTATTTTAGGTGTTCAGTTATGACTGGAGTTAAAAGAGACTACTTATTTTATTAATATAATAGTTTCTAATATTTAATTTTCTTTTTGCCCAAGTGTGTGCATTTGTTTGGTGATTTTAACTAACCACATGGAAATAAGTATAGATTTTTTTTTCCCAAGGGTACTGTTGTTATATTCACAGCTGCCTTTTCTTAATTCGTTGAGTTATAATATACATGCAGCAAAATGCACACAGCTTAAGCATTTAGCTGGTGATTTTATATATGTGCATATAGCCTACAGGGGTCCCAGACCAAGACACAGGACATTTCCTGCCCCCGACCCAAGTCTCGCCCGCCTTGTGCCAACCTCTCCCTAGGCAATAATCCCCCGAAGATAGCCCCTCTTCACACCCTTCTTGCTCTAGGTCATTGTTGCATGTCCTTGAACATCAGGCAAATGGAGGTTACTTTTGCTCATGTTTGTTTCTGTGACATCTGTCCATATTAGTGTATGTAGCTGCGATTTGTCCTTTTGCATGCTGTGAAGGTGTAGGTTGTTTTTACCTACTGCTTCAGTTCCCTTCCAAGTTTAGTGTAAGCCAAGAATAATGAAACCACTGCATCTGGATCAGAGACAAATAACCTCCCAGACTGGCTAGTTTTGTAAGAAACTTGTGCTGAAATCGAAACAGTCACTGACTGCTTCTCAAATCGGTTACAAGACATAAGGAGGGGCCCAAGGGTAACTGCGGGAGAACAGGTCCACTGACAAACCTATAGGCGTTGCTCTTAAAGACAAGCACAGAAGAATTCCTAAGATGTGCATAAAATTTTGAGGCACCTTTTAATGGAAAAAGTCAGTACAACCTATTTACCGTGCACTCTTTCTATCCCTTTTTCTTCTAAAGGAGAGAAAAGTAGAACAGGTACCATCAGGAAAGAACATAGAAGAATCTGTTCATGTGTAAGCATCCTTTCAATCCAATGTCGGTGGACATAAAAAGCATGTGGGAGCCTGTTAGTAATGTTCATTCCCAACCCCAGCCTGAGGAAACAGGATTCAGGAGGCCTGGCAAGCTGCATTTTTACAAACTCCCGGGGATTTTCATATTAAGGTTTGAGACCTGCTGTTCTAGAGACAGCTTGGCAAATATGGTGAAACCTGGAGGGCAAATCTAAAAGGGAAAAATGTATTTATTACCCGGTTCCTATTTGTCAATACTTTTAATTGACTCGTTTTGGGTGTTAGGAAGAAATAAAGGCAGAGAATATACAAACGCACCCATTAGCTACGTCTGTGTCTATCTGCTGTTTCACATGAGTATTAGTAAAAAAAAAAAATGACTCCTATGAAACATAATTCAGAACTGTGAAAATAATAGGGAGATTAAAATTTTAAATTTTCAGAGGACAAAAATTAAATATTCACAATTTGAGCAATTTGCTCATTCTATCAAGATCCTTTAGAAAGTAAACAAGTAAATGCTGCTAATTTGATTTTTCCCCTGTAAACTTGGGCAGACAAGATGCAGAGGATCCTGGGGAGGGCCCTGGGGGCTTACTTTTGTTAATATACAAATATTACACTTAAGAATCCCGTGTTTTTAATCAAGACAATAGATCTATAAAATGTCATAGCATTGTTAAATTTTAAAACCTCAGTCCTATAGCCAGGATATAATACAGTACATCTTAAGTGAAAAAGAGAAGCCACAATATGAATGATGTAATCCCATTTTTGTAAATTTAAGCAAAATCATCTGTGTGCGTCTCTGTCTTTCCCTTTCTCTGTATGGATATATATGATTACTTCTGGAGGTGGGATTTCAGGATCTGGAATGGAGATCAGTGAATGAAGAGGGACTTTCACTTTTTGTTTTATACTGTTCTATAGCTTTAAAATTTCTTTTTCCATCAGTATGTCCTATTTTTTAATTTAAAAAAATAGAGAAAAATTAAAAGAATCTGTTCATGTGTAAGCAGTTAAGACAAGTTGTCTTAAGTTAAAGGAACTGACATGGTTTGACTTTGGCAGGATTGGGCAAAGGGCTAGCTCGGCCTCCAGGCCTGCCCTCCGCGAAGCCTTTCCTCCCAGCCGTGGCTGGCGTTCTGTGCCCTGTGGCTGCTCTCTCAGGAGCCCTGAGCTGGCAGAGGAGGAGCAGCCCACCCAGGTGGTCAGCCTTGGCTGGCTGCAGCGGGAAGCTGGACTCCTATTCTAACCTGGCCCCAGATCTAAGGTGCAGTAGTCCATGTCTTCCCCGGGCCTCAGTTTCCTCATTGATCATTAGAAAGACAATGACAACCCTTCCTCAGAAGGGTGTTCTGCATCAGTGAAACATTTTGAAAATACAAAACATTCAAATGAAAGAGCTGGCCTTTTGCACTTTAGACAGCCCTAGTCATCGCCATGGAGATAATCACAGCAAACCCCTCTTGCCGAAGGCCTGGAGTCTGACTGCAGAATCCACTTCAAGCCCAACTCAGCTGTTAAATGTAACAACCTAGGAGTTGTAAACACACGACCCATCGCCAAGTCCCGGTCATCAGAGAGAACAGAGGTCAGTGGGATGGCTCCACTCTGTATCCATCTCTTTTCCTTATTTTATCCAGCAGGTGACCAGCCCGGTGACTCAGTCCAGACGCTGTCCTCCTGGAAAAGCTGTGGTTGTGCGCCCCCTGGCGGCAGTGGCAAACATCCTCCTGCGGGATCTCTGTACCCCTAAAAGGTGGTCCCTACCTGTCCTCAACTAGCTCAGCTTTATCTGTGACTGAATCCAGTCTCTTCTTTCCACGTTTCCACTTGAGCAATAGCTGACACTAAGATGAATGGTGTGTCTCTTGCAGCACATCCTGTCTCTGGAGTTTGTTTCATTGGCGATATTTCCTCAAATTTTATTATCAAGCCGTTACTGCCTTTAGGTACTTAAATATTTCCCTTGTTTAAAATTAAGTCCCTTATGACTGAGGTAGACAGGACTCATTGGTAGCATTTTTTTCCCAGTCATTTAAGTTCTTGCTATGCAAAATATTGTCCCTGGACCAGCAAGGACCAACAGTAAATGGCGTCACCTGGGAGTTTGTTAGAAATGCAGAACCCCATCACAGACTTTGCATTTTAACAAAATTCACAGAAGATTCCTATGCACATTAAAGATGGAAAAGCATGGATTTGGGTGATACTTCCTCATAGACAAGATGACTAGGACTTCATAACTACCCATATTTATGGCTAACTGTAAGTTATAACACTCAAGATTACACATACCATTTTGTTTTTTCAATTTTCCATGTCTCGCTTGCTTTTAAACATTTCTTAAATATAGAAAACCAACAATACCAAATTCCCAATGTTTAAGCATTTATAGTAATCTACAAGCAATAGATTCTGAAGTCCCTAAGGAATAGGAATTCCAGCTATAGCATCAAACATTTAGCTGTGAATAGCAAGACACTACATTCCACATAATATTCATTCAAAAGAAAAATTTCTAAGTTCAATCTCACATGTATTGTAAACTGTTAGTTTCACAACAACGCCAGTGCACTTTAAACACAAAACAAAGTATAACTTAAACTCTGAAAAAGTATCATGAGAATTTCATGGTATAATCCTTTTTATTTTTTCAAAGTGGTCCTATCATAGTCTGCATTAGTCATATTCTCATTAAAATATCATGTCCAAAAATATCAAGTTTTTGAGTAAAATGAAAAAAATTATTAAAAGAATGAAAATAAAAAGTATTAAAGGAATGAAAAATTTAGATGTTAAAGATTGGGTGTAACAATTTTTGTTTAACTTTTTTTTTGAGTTAATTTTAGACTTATAGAAAGTTGTACAACTAGTACAGAGAGTTCCAGTATGTCCCTCATGGGTCTCCTCCTAATGTTATCATCTTGGGAAAGACAATGAGAACTGTGAAATTAAAATAAGCATATACTACTAACTAAACTACAGATCTCATTCAAGTTTCATCATTTTTTCTTCTAGTGTCCTTTTTCTACTCCAGTATTGCGTATGGAGGATCCCACATTGCATTTGGATACTGTTTCTCCTTACTCTCGTCCAATCTGTGACAATTCTTCAGTCTTTCCTTGTCTTTCATGACTTTGACACTTTTGAAGAATACTGATAGCTTATTTCGCAAAATGCCCCTCAATTTAAGTTTGTCTGATCTATTCTCGTGATGTGCATGAGATTGTGCATGAGATTATGCGTTTTTGACAATGAAACCATGCCATGCCCTTCTCAGTGCACCACATCACAGCGTTTGTGACGTCAGTATGTCTTATTACAGGTGATGTTAACCTTGATCACTTGGAATTAATATTTTGGGGTGGATTTTTTGAAATAGTGCAAATTTTCTTTCTCCTCAAAATTTCACCTACTAATTTCGGCATCCGTTGATAGATCTTGTCTACAGCAGTGATTACTGCAGTATTCAACTGTCTTACAAAAAGTTACTTGCCATTTTCCTGAAGCATTCAATGGCTACTAGAGGAAATTTGAATGGGTGCGAATGGGCTGGGAATTGGAGGAGGGAAGGAAAGTGTGTCCAGACAATAAACAGTGGGGGACAGGAGAAGAAAGCAGAAGAGACTCTCTGTAGGTTGTATTTCCATCCTATCTTGGTGTTCCAGGGAACTGCCTGTATGAGGGCAGCACTCACCTTCAACGCCTTCTTATAGCCTATGGATAAGGTTTCCTATCCATAGGTATGAATCTCCCAGGCAAGGAATGGAAGATTATAGAACTTGATTATGTTTGTCTTTAAAAGAACCAGGGTGCCATTCAGAGTGGAAAAGCCATACAACTATCTATGTATCAAACTTACTGTTAGTAAAGAAAATAAATCAAACTGAGAGAGTTATTTTTAATCAAACAGATTGCATTTTTATTTTTAAATTATTCACATTTTATTAGTATTAATAAAATCTTTGGTAGTAAAGGAAATTAGAAATATTTTTTACCCCAAAATATGGCATTTTGACATGCTGGACTGACTGAAAAGCCTCAAGGTCTCTCTGACCTTCCCCCCAGCCACCGCCATCAACTCTCCCGACATCATCGAAGTTTATTTATCTGCCTGAGATCCAGACCCACCTATGAGGACAATTGTCCCCCTCCTTATAAGACCAGGAATGTAACCACACCTGAACTTTTTTTTTTTTTTTTGAGACAGAGTCTTGCTCTGTCACCCTGGGTAGAATGCTGTGGTGTCATCATAGCTCACTGCAACTTCAAACTCCTGGGCTCAAGTGATCCTCCTGCCTCAGCCTCCTGAGTAGCTGGGACTACAGGTGCATGCCATGATGCCCATCTAATTTTTCTGTTTTTTTTTTTTTTTTAGTAGAGACTAACTTTTCTATTTTTAGTAGAGAAGGGATCTCACTCTTGCTCAGGCTGTTCTCGAATTCCTGAGCTCAGGCAATCCTCCTGCCTCGGACTCTGAGAGTGCTAGGATTACAGGCGTGAGTCACCGTGCCAGCCAGTGAACAGAGCCCAGGAGTTTGAGGTTACCCTGCCCTGTAAATGTAAATATAGAAAATTTTAAAAAAGAAAAAGAAGATAATGTCCCATTTCTCAGACTCATTAAATTCCAAAGGGAGCCATTTACCAGTTAATCTTTGTTCTCCATCCATTCATCCTCCCTAGTAATCCTTTATTGCCACTGGACAGAATTCCTCTTTCCTCATCCCATAATCAGAAAGGCACATGCTCTTCTGAACCCTGCTGGGGAGTTGAATCTTCATTTTCTGAGAGTTTTTGTGTATACACGTTAAAATAAATTTGATAACTTTTTTCTTATTAATCTGCTTTACTGAGTTGATTTTTCAGAGAAACTTCCAAAGGCAAAGGGGAAGTTTTCCCTTCACCCCAACAGTTGACACAAGTTTAATCTTTGATTATTTGAAGTGAGTTTCATGAAGAAATCCTTTGTCCGACCTATTGGTTATTATGCTGTTGGTGACCAAAAACTTCAAAATGTCATGATTCAAAGATGTTTTGTTTATTTTATTCTTAAAACAAGCATTATGCTCTCTGTGTGTTTAAGAGAATCCTCAGATACAATGAAGTTACAACAAAGGTTTCTTGTTCATACAGCAAACCCCTTCTATTCCTTACTAAACAACAATCCCCAGTTTTACACCCGTGAGTGAACATTCTGCCAAACCAGAGCCCAGAAGAACCAGGAGCTAATTCCAGCTTTTCTTCTGATGTGCAGGATTAGGAGAAAGCCACAACTTCCAAGTGCCTTCATTATTTCACTTACAGAAAACACCGATTTCTTTTCTCTCTCTAAGGTAAAGAATTACCACATCATCATTCACACTGACATACAGTTATCAGGGAACTCCAGCTTTCTGGGAAGAACACATTGCTGACCCCTCCTATGCTGATCACAGACCTGAAGGCTTTGGATCTTTGTGAGTTTCTCATTATGACAATCATCGCCATGGTTACGTGATTACCCAGACGTTCCACTGTGCTGCAAAATCTTATATGGAGGATGTCTCACTGGCTGTTCAAACTTCCAAGAGCAGAGGGATGGGAGAGTATGTCCAAAAATCCTTCCCTTCATAACAACAGTGAGAACATTGAGGAAAACGGTCAGAATCAATTTTTCAGGACTCTGAAAAAAAAAAAATTTTTTTTTGAGCAGACTCTTGCTCTGTTACCTGGGTACAGTGCAGTGGCGTCATCGTAGCTCACTGCAACCTCAAACTCCTGGGCTCAAGCAGTCCTCCTGCCTCGGCCTCCCAAGTATCTGGGACTACAGGAACACAACATCATGCCTGGCTAAGTTTTCTATTTTTGGTAGAGATAGGGTCTCACTCTTGCTCAGGCTGATCTCAAACACCTGACCTCAAGTGATCCTCCTGCCTTGGCCCCCCCAGAGTGCTAGGATTACAGGCTTGAGCCACTGTGCCTGGTCAGGACTCCGAAAATTAGTCAAAGATTTTCATCAATCTGGAGAGAATTTATTCAAGAAAAATGACTAAAACTAAGTAAGAACAGAGAACTTCATGCCTGAGGCAGTGAACAACAGATGGAATAAATAGCAGGTTAACCAAAAAGCTTAAAAGTAAAAACTGGAGAATGAGATGTCCATAGGGAGCTTTGAAAACTCATAACACTTGTGGCAGTATAGAAAGCCATACACATATGGGGGGCTGTGTGCATGCCCAGGGTTATGTACATGTAAGGAAAGACCTGAGAAGGCCCTGAGCTCTCACCTCTGACTGAACTGAGGCTCTGTGCAAATAGAAAGAGAAAGCTAAGACAGGTTGTGATCTGCCTAGCTGAGTGTTGAACGCCTGCTCCAACATATACACACTGAGTTCTGCGGCCAAAAAAAAAAATGGCTCCAGGCATTTCAGAAAATCTCTTTTCAGTAATAGCAGACCAGTAAGCTGTATAAGCAGAGATTTCAGTGACCCCACATGACAAAAAATGCAGACATTAAAGAATTAACTCAGAAAACTCACTGAAAATAATAGCAGCAACAACAAATCCTAAGGAAGAGGAAGAATATGATTTTCAGACTTGTCATGTTATGTTACTTAAGATGTTCAATTTTCAACAAAAAAATACAAGACATACAAAGAAATAAGAAAATATGGCCCATGACAACAAAGTTAATAATCACTGTCCCTGAAGAAGCCCAGACATTAGACATACTAGACAAAGGCTTTAAATCAGATATTTTAAATATGTCCAAAGAACTAAAGAAATCACATCTAAAAATGTATAAGAATGATTTCTTAGCAAATAGAAGCTATCAATAAAGAGATAGAAACTATTAAAAAATAAAATTAATAGAAACTCTGGATTTGGTGAGACAATAACTAAAATTCTGGAGTTGATGAGACAATAACTAAAATTAGAATTTTTCAGAAGGAAATTAGAGCAGGCAGAAGAAAGCATCAATAATCTTGAAGATAGATCAATTGAGACTATGTGGTCTGAGAAATAGAAAAAAAAGAGGATGAAGGAAAATGAACACAGTCTCATAGACCTGTGGGACACTATCAAACACAGCAACATATATACAATAGGAGTCCCAACTGGAGACCAGAAAAATAACTGAAAAAAAATTTGAAGAAATAAAGATCAAAAATGTCCCAAATTTGATTAAAACATCAATCTATACTTCCAAGAACTCAAAATACTTCAAATAATGTAAATACAAAGAGATCCACATCTGGGAACATTATAAACAAAGTGTTGAAAGACGGAGAGAGAATACGGAAAGCAGCAAGAAAAAAGAGATTCATAACATACAATGGGGCCTTAATAATATTAATAACTGACTTCTCATCAGAAACCATAAAAGTTAGAAGGCAGTGGACATATTCAAAGGACATATTCAAAAGAAAAGGACTTTCAACCAAGAATTCTATATCCAGTAAAACTATCCTTCAAAATTAAAGATGTGAAGACATCCCCAGACTTCTTAAAGCTGAGAGAATTCCTCACTAACAGACTCGTAAGCAGATGAATGGATAAAGAAAATGTCACACATGTGTGCCCATGTGCGCATGTGCACACACACACACACGCATGCACGTATATTATTTAGCATTAAAAAGGGGGATCCTGCCATTTTTCACAACATGGATGGACATCGAGAACATTAGGCTAAGTGAAATAAGCCAGAGACAGAAAGAAAAATATTGCGTGATTTCACCTACATATGGAAACTTTATTTTTTTAAAGAAAGCCAAATATACAGAGAGAATAAAGCAGCAGTTATGGGGCTAGGGGAAGAAATGAGAAGATGTAGGTCAAAGGATACAAAATATCAGATATGTAAGATGAACAAGTCTAGAAATTTAATATACTACATAAGGAATATAGTTTAAAAATTGTATTGCTTTGGGGATTTTTGTTAAATAAGTAGATTTTAGCTGTTCTTGTTATAAAAAAGTAACTATGTGAGATGGTAGATATATTAATTTGCTTCACCGTAATAAGCATTTCACTATCTATGTATATCCCATAACATCATGCTGCAAGCCTCAAATATACACAATAAAATTTATTTTTTTCCTTAAAAAAAGAGATACTGAAGGGAGTCCTTCAGGTTGAAATGAAACTAGAGAGTAACTCAGATCTACATGAAGACATAAAGAATATTGATAAAGGTAACCACATAGATAAATATAAAAACAGTGTAAATATATTTTTATTTGTGACTCTTTTTATGCTATGTGATTTAAAAGACAATTACATAAAGCTATAATTACAAATCTGTGTTGATGAGTATACAGTGTATAAAGATATAATTTGAATGACAATAACAGCATAAAAGATGGGGAGGGAATGAAGTTATATGAGTGAAATTTTTATGCACTACTGAAACTAAGGTGATGTTAATCAGAAACACATTGTTAAGATGTTAATTATAATCCCCAGAACAATCACTAAGAAAGTAACTTTAAAAATAGTAAAATAAATGACAATAGAATTAAAATAGTATGTTATGAAAATTTCTACTTAACACAAAATAAACCAGCAATGGAAAAATAGAAGAATAAAAATGACATAAAACATAGAAAATAGCAAAATGGCAGATGTAAATTCTATTTTATCAATACTTACATTAAATTGAAATGGATTAAACTTAAATGTAGAAATTTGAAGAATGGATGAAAAAAGAGCATGATTCAAATATATGCTATCTATAAAAGTCACACTTTAGGTTCAAAGACGTAAATAGGTTGAGAGTGAAAAGCTGGAAAAATGTACTATGCAAACAGTAACCAAAAGAGAGTTAAAATAATATCAAATAAAATAGACTTTAAGACAGAAATTGTTACCAAAGACAAAGTACATTTTATAATGATAAAAGTATGAATCTATCAAGACAAGGTAATGATTCTAAACGTATATGTACCTAACAACAGAGTCACAAAATATATGAAGCAAAAGCTGGCATGACTGAATGGAGTGATAGTCAAAAATAAAGCTGGAGACCCCAATAGTCTACTTTCAATAATGGGAAGAACAACTAGGATGAAGACCAATAAGAAAATAAGACTTTTATGCATTATAAACCAACTATTCTTAATAGACATCTATATAACACTCTACCCAACAATGGCAGAGAATATATTTTTCGCAAGTGCACTTGAAACATTCTATAGGCCAGACTGTATGTTAGACTAAAAAAAAAAAAAAATAGACAGAAAAATGTTAAAGGATTGAAATCATACAGTGTATGTTCCTCAACCAGAATGGGAGTGATAATGGACATCAAAATCAATATCAGAAGAAAAATGGGGAATTCACAAATCCATGAAAATTAAACAGCACACTGATAAATAAATGGGTCAAAGAAGAAATCGGACAAAAATATTAGAAAATATGTTGAGATGAAAAAACGAACACAATATATCACAACTTGGGAGATGTGATCAAAGCAATGCCAAGAGGAAAAATTACATCTGTAAATACCTATTTTTTTCAAAAATAAAGAAAGCAAGTAAATAACCTAACCTTCTACTTTAATAGGCTACAAAAAAAAAAAGAAGAGCAAAGTACAAAAAAGCTAGCAGAGGAAGGAAAGAATAAAGATTGAAGTGGAAATAGTGAAATAGAAAATAGAAAAAAATAGGGAAAAAATCAATGAAATCAGAAGTTGATTCTTCAAAGAGATCAATGAAATTGACAAACCTTTAGCAAGACTGATGCAGAAAACAAGACAGAAGACTCAAATCAAGAATTTTAGCAACCACAAAAATAAGATTATAATGGAATACTATGAAAAATTTGATAGATACCAAAGAAAATAGATAACCTAGATGAAATGGACAAATTCACGAAAGACATGAATGATCAAAATTGAATCAAAAAGAAATATAATATCTGAATATACTTATAATAAGAGATTAAAGTAGTAATCCAAAAACTTCTCACAACAGCTCAGGACTAGCTGGCTTCACTGATGAATTATACCACATGATTAAGGAACAATTAACTTCAATCCTTCACTAACTCTTCTAAAAATAGAAGAGGAGGGAATACTTTCCAACTCATTCTTTAGAACCAGCATTTTTCTGATTCCAAAATCAATGACCTCATAAGAAAGAAAACTACAGACCCATATCATTTATAAATATAGATGAAAAATCCCCAACAAAATATTTACAAACTGACTAGCAACATGTAAAAAAGATTAAACACCGTAAGCATGTGGAAATTAAATATACAGAAATAAACCAATTATACAGCACATTAATAGAATAAGGCACAAAAACCGCATGACAACCTTTAGTGATGCCCAAAAAGCATTCAATGAAATTCAACATCCTACATGATAAAAACACTGAACAGAATGCAAATAGAGCAGAATATCCTCAATGAAAATACATGTAGGAAAGAAAGCACTTCCATTTACAATAGTATAAAAATGAATTAAACATTTAGGAATAAATTTAACAAAAAGTGTACTGAAACCTACAAAACATCATTGAAAGAAATTAATGATCTAAAAAAAATGGAAAGATACTGTGTTCACGGATTGGAATACTTGATATTGCTAAGATGGCAATAATCTTTCAACTGATCTATACAGATTAAATACAATATCTGTCAAAATTCTAGCTGCCCTTTTGCATATGTTAACAAGTTGATCCTTAAGTTTGTATAGAAATGGACTTCCAGTTTGAAGTCTAGCATGTAAGGAGCTTGGAAGTCATTATTCTGTTTTAATAAGTAAAAAGCTGAACCAACTGAAAAATTAACAACTCTTTCTTTAAAGGGCAAACTATCGTCCCCCAAATTAAAGAGACAGATAGGCGAATACAGAAAACCACAACTTCACCAGAGCAGAAACCTATGAGGTAACAAATACTGGGGTAGGAAAGACCCAACTGTGTAATTCACATATTGCTGGAATTGCTGGGGACTGAGAGTGGACAAATCTGAGAGTTAAAACCTCAGGGTATGAAGGGTCATAAGAAACACCCATATATACACTTTTGTAAATTTTCTTCCCAGATGCTCTACCAGGGTTTCACAGTGAAAAATGGAGAAAAATCCCTTCATACTTGCCACAGGAGATGGGGGAAAAGAACCATTTTGAAACATGTCAATGCATTTTGTTCTTAACAATGTCTGTCCCAAAAAGAAACTATTTCTTCAGAGCCTAAAATATTGGGGTTTTTATCAGAGGCTAACTGACCTGGAGAAAGAGAAATGCCAAACTCTAGCCATCTGTAGATATTTGGTCACACCTAAGGCACAGGGGGAGAGGAGACTGAGAAGCACTTGTGAAGTTCATAGGTGAGAGGGATTGGCTCACTCACTGCAATGCTGAGATCTCATCACAGAACTGCAGAATGCTTTCCTCTCACCCCACACCTTACCATCGTGCTACTGAAGACCTATTACTACAGTTCCATTTAACCAGTACCTAATGCCTAGCTATCAAGAGAAAATTGGATAACATGTTAAAAGGCAAAAGTGAATGAATGAATTAATAAAATAAAACAGCTTGAAGAGACAGTGCATGCATCAAACCCAGACTTAGATATGGCAAAGATGTTAGAATTATGAGACTGGAAATTTAAAATGATTATAGTTAATATGGTAAGAGTTCTAATGGATAAAGTAGAAAGCATGTAAGTATAGATAGGTAATGCAAGCAGAGAGATAGAAATTCTAAGAAATGATCAAAAAAGAAAAGTTAGAGATCAAAAACACTGTAACCAAAATGAGGAATGCCTTTGACAGGCTCATTAGTAGACTGGACTCGCAGATGAAAGAATCTCTGAGCTTGAGGATATGTCAGTAGAATCTCCCAGAATGGAAAACCAAAAAGAAAAAAGACTGAAAGAAGATGGAACAGAATATTCAAGAATTGTGAACTGCAAAAGTTGTAAAAGCTTCTAATGGAAATATCAGAAAGAAAAGAAAAATAGAAAGGTATAGCAAAAATATTTGAAGCAATAATAACTGAGAATTTCCCTCAAAATAATTTCAGACACCAAGCCACAGATCCAGGAAACTCAGAGAACTCTATTCAGATTAAATGCCCAAAACTATACCTAGGAATGTTATATTCAAGAAAACAAAATCTTGAAAAAAGCCAGAGGGAGAAAAAACACCTTACCTATATAGGAGCAAAGAAAAAAATTACATAAAATTTCTCCTCAGAAACCATGTAAACAAGACAAGACTGGAGTGAAATATTTAAAGTACTGATAAAAAAAAAACATCACAACTTACCAACCTAGGCTTCTTTACCCTGTGAAATTCTCCTTTAAAAGTAAAAGAGAAATATAGACTTTCTCAGACAAACAAAAATTGACAGAATTTGTTGAAAGTAGAACTTTCTTGCAAGAAATCTTGAAGCCTTGTAAAAGAGAAAAGGAAAATGATACAGATTAGAAACTTGGATCTACATGAAGAAAGGAAAAACATCAAAGAAGGATGAATGAAGGTAAAATCAAAACTTTTATTTTCTTATTTTTAATTGATCTAACATATAACAGTTTGTTCAAAATAATAGCAGTAACTCTCTGTGTATTGTTATATATATGCTTATACTTATGTGTAAGTGAAATAAATGACATCAGTGATACAAGGGACAGAAGGAAGAGTTAGGAATATTTTGTTATGTTAAGGTACTTGCACTTCCTATGAAGTAATATAGTGTTATTTGAATATGGACTTGGATTAGTTGTGAACATACACTGCAAACTCTGAAGGCAACCACTAACAAAAGAAATATAACTAATATGCTTAGAATGGAGAGAAAATATAATTATACAAAATGTTTAACTATTAAGAAACTCACAAAAGGAAGAAAAAGAGTGGAAGACAAAAATAGGAAAAGAGAATAAGAGCGATGAGTAGAAAACAGTAACAAGTATGGTAGACATTGATCTAACTATATCAGTAACCACTTCAAATGTCAATGATCTAGGTAAACCAATTGAAAGACAGAGATTTTCAGAGTAAATCAAAAAACAAGACTCAGATATTTGATGTCTACAAGAAACTGACTTTAAACAGAAAGACACATGCAGATTAAAAGTGAAGGGATGGAGAAATATATATCACTCCAACACTAATCAAAACAAAGCTGGATTAACTATATGGATTTCAGATATATACCAGACATCAGAGCAAGGAAAGTTATCAAGGATAAGGATTAAATAATGATAAAAAGATCAGTTATCCAAGAAGACATAAAAACACTTAATGTGTATGCACTTAACAGAGTGTCAAAATATGCAAGGCAAAATCTGATAGAACTTCAAAGAGAAAGAGATGAATTCATTATTATAGTTGGTGACTTCAACGCTCTTCTGAATGGACAGATACAATCAGCAAGGGCATAGGTGAACCCATCAGCACTGTCAAACAATGGGATATAATTGACATCTGTATTGAATACTTCATCCAACAACAAAATAATATGCATTCTTCTCAAGCTCATAGAAAATATTCACCCAAATAGATCATATTCTGGGCCATAAAATATGTCTTAAAAATTTAAAAAAATGGAAATCACACAGTGTCTTCTCTTAGACTCCAGTGAAATTAAACTAGAAATCAATAACAGAAAGATAGCTGGAAAATTCCCAAATACTTACAGATTAAATAACACTCTTTCAAATATTAATAACATCTAGATCAAAGGAGAAATCTCAAGAGAAATTTTTAAATATTTTGAACTAAAGAAAAATAAAAACACAACATATCGAAATTTGTGGGATACAGCAAAATCAGTCATAAGAGGGAAATTTATAACATTGAATGCATTTATTAGAAAAGAAAAAAGGTCCAAAATCAATAATCTAAGCTTCTTCCTTAGTAAACTAGAAAAAGAGCAAATTAAATCCAAACTAAGCAGAAGAAAAGAAATAATAAAAATTAGGGCAGAAAATCAATGAAATTGAAAACAGGAAATCTATAGAGAAGATCAATGAAACTCAAATTTAGTTCTTTAAAAAAATAAGTAAAATTGATAAGCCTCTAGCCTAGCTAATGAAGAAAAAAGAGAAGACACAAATTACTAATATCATAAATTAAAGAGAGGGCATCACCACAGATACCATACCATTTAGATAGTACTCAAAAAAATAAAATACTTAAGCATAAATTTAACAAAACATGTACAGGAACTATATGAGGAAAACTAAAAAACTCTGATGAAAGAGGTTAAAGAAGTACTAAATAAATGGAAATACATTTCATTTTCATGGGTAGAAAAGCTCAATATTGTCAAGATGTCAGTTCTTTCCAGCTTACTCTATAGTTTCAATGCAAACCCAATCTAAATCCCAGCAAGCTATTTTGTAGATATCAACAAACCAATTCTAATAATTTCTAGAGAGACAAAAGACACAGAATAGCCAACACAATATTGGAGGACAACAAAAGGGACTGAAAATATCTGAATTTAAGATAATATAAGCCTAAGTAATCAAGACAACGTGGTATTGGCAAAAGAATACACAAATAGATCAATGGAACAGAATATAGAGCTTAGGAATAGACCCACATAAACATAGTCAACTAACTGATCTTTGACAAAGAGCAAAGAGAATTCAATGGAGAAAGCATAGTCTTTTCAACAAATTATGCTAGAAGAACTGGACATTGACTTGCAAATAAATAAATCTAGTCATAGACCTTCCATGTTTCATAAAAATTAGCATAAATGTAATCATTACCTAAATGTAAAATGCAAAACTATAAAAATCCTAGAAGATAGCTGTAGGAGAAAATCTAGGGGACCTTGGGTATGGTGGTGACTTTTTAGATTTACCAAAGGCACGATCCATGAAAGAAATAATTGATAAGTGGGAATTCATTAAAATTAAAAACATCTGCTCTGCAAAAGGCATTGTCAAAAGAATAAGAAGACAAGCTACAGACTGGAATGACATATGTGATAAAAGACTGTTGTTCAAAATACATAAACAACCCTTAAAACTCAACAATAAGAAGCAACCCAATTTTAAAACAAGCAATAAACCTGTATTTCACTAAAGAAGACACGCAGATGGCAAATATGCATATGAAAATACGTTCAACATCATTTGTCATTAGAGAATTTCAAATTAAAACAACAAGATACCGCTAAACTCCTATCAGAATGGCCAAAATCCAGAACACTGACAACCCCAAATGCTGACAAAGATGTGGACCAACAGGAACTCTCATTCATTGTTGGTGGGAATGCAAAATGGTACAGCCACTTTGTACAACAGTTTAGCAGTTTCTTATAAAATTAAACATACTTTTACCATATGACCCAGTAATTTCACTCCTTGATATTTACCCAAGTAAATTGAAAATTTATGTCCGCACAAGGTGGACATAAAGGTTTTTACGCCCACCAGTACTTACGAAGCTTTATTCATAATTGCCAAAACTGGGAAGCAACCAAGATGTCCTTCAATACTGATAAATGGATAAATAAACTGGAGTACATCCAGACAATGGAATATTATTCAGCACTAAAAAGAAATGAGTGATTAAGCCATAAAAAGACATGAAGTAATATTAGAAACATGTTACTAAGTGAAATAAGCCAATCTGAAAAAGCTACATATGGTGTGATTTCAACCATGGCTTGGGGGAGGGAGGAATGAGTAAATGGAACACAGAGAATTTTTAGGGCCGATAAACTATTTTGTTTGATATACATGTCGTTATATATTTGTCAAAACTCATAAAACAAGTAACACCCAGAGTGAACCCTCATGTAAACTATGGACTTTGGGTGATAATAATGTGCCAATGTAGGTACACTAAATGTAACAAATGTACTACTCTGGTGTAAAATTTTAACAGTGGAGGAGATTGCATGTGGGTGGGAACACTGGATATACAGGAACTCTCTCCCAATGTTGCTATGAACTTATAACTGCTCTAAAAATATAGTCTTTTTTTTTTTTTTTAAGAAATTGACACTGTAATGAAAGGATTGAAATAGCCAAGGCAAACTTGAAATAGAGCAAAGTTAGAGAACTCGTACTTCCTGGTTTCAAAACTTGCCACAAAAAAAATACAGTTTGATAGTGACATAATGGCAGACTTTTCAATCAATGCAATATAATTTAGAGTCCAGAAATAAATTTGTGCATTTATAGTGAATTACTTTTTGACAAGGGTGCCAAGAAAATTCAATAAGTAAAGCATAGCCTTTGCAATACATGGTACTGGGACAACTGTATATCTCCTACCTGAAAAAGAGTGAATTTGGAGCCAAAGCTCACAGCATATACAAGAATTAGTTCAAAATGAAACAAAGACTTAAATGTAAAAACTAAAATGACAACAATTTTAGAAGACATCATAGTATTATTAGTATTATTAGTCAGTGGTTTCTTAGATACGACACCAAAAGCAGAAGCAATAAAAATTGATTAGATTTAGTCAAAATGAAAAATAATTATGCTTCGAGGACACTATCAATAATGTAAAAAGACAATCTACAGAATGGGAGAAAATATTTGCAAATCGTATAACTAATAAGAGGCCAGCATATACAATATATAAAGAGCTCACAAAAATCAACACTAAAAAGATAAATAACCCAATTTTAAAATGGGCACTTTTCTGAATAATTTTTACTCCAAAGAAAATATACTAATGGCCAATAAGCACACAAAAAAATTCTTAAGATTATTAGCTAAATTAGGAAAATGCAAATCAAAACCACAATGACACATCCACTTCATATCCCTATTATTATTATAGCCAATAATAAATATACAGACAATACCAAATGTTGGTGAGGATGTGGAGAAATTGGAATCCTCCTATACTGCTGGTGAGAATGTTAGATGGTGAAGCAACTTTGGAAAACAATTTGGCAGTTATCATATGACCCAGAAATTCCATTCCTAGATATATATAAAAACTTGTACATGAATATTCATAGCAGCCCTATTCTTAATTGACAAAAAGAAGAAATAACTCATGAGCTGATGAATGGATAAACAAAACACGGTATACTTATACAATGGAATATTAATCAGCAATAAAAAAGTAATGAAGTATTTAGACATGCTACAACATAGGTAAACCTTGAAAACATTATTCTAAGTGAAAGAAGGCAGACACAAAAGGCCACATATTGTATGATTCAATTTATATAAAATGCACAGAAGAGGCAAATCCATGCAGACAGAAATTAGATTTACAGTTGTGAGGGGTTTGGCGAAGGGAGACTAAGAAGTGAGTGCTAATAAATAGGTTTCTTTTGGGAGGATGACAGATAGTAGTGATGCTGGCATGTCTTTTTGAATATACTAGAAACCACTAACATGTACACTTTACTAAAGTGAATTTTATTGTATGTGAACTACATCTCAATTTTTAAAATTATCTGAAAGATTATATATTGCAAGATTAACCATTTGCTAGCTATGTAACCTAGGGAGGGTTGCTTAACCTATTTCATAGGATTGCTTTGAGAAAAAGTTAGATTGATCTACTACTTTAAATACTTAACACAGTGTTTTCCCCATAATAAGTACTCCATAAATATTAGCTATTACAGGTTGAGTATCCCTTATCTGAAATGCTTGGGACTGGAGGTGTCTTGGATTTGGGGTATTTTCAGATTTTAGAATATTTGCATGTATATAATGAAATAAGACCTGAATCTAAATGAGAAATTCATTTTTGTTTCATATATACTTTATACATTAGCCTGAAGGTAATTTTATACAATATTTTAAATAATTTTGTGCATAAAACAAAGTTTGTGTATATGAGGTCAGGTGTGGAATTTTCCACTCATGGCATCATGTCAGTGCTCACAAAGTTTTTAATTTTGGAGCATTTCAGATTTTGGATTTTCAGATTAGAGATGCTAAAGCTGTATTAACAGTTGTATTTATACCATGTTTTATTTTCACAACAGGATAAGAAGGGGTTTTAATAAACATATTTTATAGCTTCATCAGTTTTCTGAGAGCCCCCCTCATCCCTTGATATTAAAATCATCTTTTACTGCAGGGTACCTTCTGCCATCCTTCTGCCATGCATCCAGTCTGTTTGCCATTCCTCAGCTATTAATGCGACACCTCTTACCAGGTCTTCATTTGTCAGTGGGCATTTAGACACCCGCAACAGCCATCCAGCAGCACTTTCACTGACTTCTGAAAACCCTGCACCTTTCGCTAGGTTTGCAGTTTCACTTAGCAAATGAATTGTACCACGTGTACATCAAATTGTTGGGAGTTTACAAAAATGAATCAATTAGCCAAAATCCAAACAGACTTGGAAGTTGGTCACCTGGGCAAAGATAGATGCTAATTTTTAGTGGGGAGGGATGCTTAAGGGGAAACATAGTTTTAAAACAGTCAGTTCATTCATGGGTATTTTCCACCTGTAAAGACTTTTGCTCTTTTAGCTAAACTCATGTCTCAGAGGATGTTAATAATAAACATGCAGATAACCGGGGCCCCTTATACCTCTTCACTTATCTTAGACTCTGAAGGTGTATGAAATGGATGGACATCAAATAAAACATCTGGCCAAATGCAGAATGTCTGGATACTAAATCAGTATTTGGCTGAAATTAAGGCAAAAAGAAGAGATCACCGTCATTTAGAATGATCTACTGACTGCAAAAGTAAATCTGAAATGGTATTTAAAATTTTAACTAGCAGCTGGGCACAGTGGCTTATGCCTGTGCTAGGATTCTAACACTTTGGGAGGTCAAGGTGGAAGGATTGCGTGAGCCCAAGAGTTTGAGGTTGCAGTGAGCTATGATGATGCCACTCTAGCCCAGGTGACAGAGCTAGATCCTGTCTCAAAAAAAAAAAAATTTAACTATTATTATGATTTTGTTAATTACAATTTTGAGTGGTCACATTTTTACAGTTTGATTTCATAGCACCAGAACATCACTTTCTGGAGTACACTGTGTTTTCTGTATTATGCACTAGTGATATTAAATTGATGTTCACTGTTAATTTGTGAGTAAAAATTTTTTGGCTGAATCTACCAGTATAGCAATGTTGCCACCAAGTTATTAAGTTTTCTTTTCCCTTTCAACTCCTAGACTTGAAAATTGTATTAGTGATGATAAAAATTTCACTGAGACAATTTAACAAACTTAAAGCTTTCTCTACTTTTAGAAGATACGTTTTAAATATTTTCAGAGACAGAGTTAAGGTGGTGTCTATATCCACATATAAATAAAGTTACATAAATATAGACACAGTATTGTTTTTACATGGATTTGCTGTATCACGTAATTACTTGAGAAAATTTTGTTCTTTAGCATGAGTACAGAAACATGGTAAAGGCGATATAATTGACTCAGGATAACAAAATTATCTCTGAATTTCCATCAGCATCTTCCATTTCAGTATGTTGTTTGAACAAGAATAATATGAAGACCTGTACAACAGAATTGTAGTTTTTAAAAACTTACACTTTTAAGATGCAACATTTTGATAACTTGAATCTTCAGCAGTTTCCAGCACGTGAACTATTTTCTCCGAAAATAACCATTGTTGTTAGTGATTCCTTCCATGTCAGTTTTATATACAGCAAAACGCAGTGTTAAGTCTTTTTTTTTTTTTTCGTCCAAGCAGCCTTTTATACATGTAACAGCTGGTGTGAATGTCTTGTGCAAGCACCTGACGAGGCACGCCCAGAAGCTCTTACGTGTTTTGCAGTCTACCTGTGGCTGAATGTGACTCACAGTTTGTCTACTTTCTTCCATTACCCTCAGCATCATTACTTTTTGAACACACAACTGGAAGATGTGCGTAAAACACGGCATGCTTGTAAACTCCTCATTCATTTCTACCCTTCACAATGTATATTCTGTTGTCAGTTGCATGGGGATTTCCTTTACTGAATTTCCATTCCATAAATATTTCTTTAGCAGATTCATGTCTTGTTAGCCAGGAGAAACCCAAAAATCTTTTAGTAAGTCATCCACTAACCTATCAAAGGTAAAAAAGATCTCCTATTTTACATGTCTGAATGTCTGACTCAAGATACAGAAGCAGCACATTAAATGCTACGACCTTTTTTGAATGTAGCATTGTATAACTTAGTAAAATATTTTTGTAACATATTTTAGAAGGAACTGTGCACATAGGACTTATAGCTTTATTTAAAACTACCGAGAATGATGGCAATCTAAAGCAATTATTTTGACATATTTTTATTTAAAACTTAAGTGCTTGTTAACTCTAAAGAATTTTCTTATTAAACCACTTGGAATCCTGTTGTTTTGAATTTCTATTAGTAAGAACAAAATGTTCTTACACAATTTTCAAAGTAATTCTTCTTTGCTTCATTGTTTTTTATTGTATTTGGATTGAAGATGTTTTATCACAGAATTTTAGGATTTTTTTTCTTCCCCATGGAATCTTGAGGTGGCAAAGCTAAGGCTCTGCTTTCAATTTGTCATCATGAGATATGAAGAAGTTCCTACATATGACTTTAAATGGTGTTAAATAACTAAAAATTAATATAGTTATTAGATGTTACTTTATGTAATGCTATAGATGCTAGTACAACAAACAATAGTACCATTTTTACTGTTTCGCCTTATTTTATTGTTATGAACTGAATTATCCCCCCTCAAATTCATATGTTGAAGCCTTAACTTCCGTAAAACTGTATTTGGAAGTAGGAGGCAATTAAAGTTAAATGTGGTCAGAAGGGTAGGGCCCAATCCAATAAGCTGCCTGCAAGTCAGGAAGAAAGACTGCACCAGAAACCAACTCTGCTGGAGACTTGATCTCAGACTTCCAGCCTCTAGAGCTGTCAGAATGTTGATTTCTATTGCGTAAGCCATCCAGTCAGTGTGATTCTGTCATGACAACTTGAGCACATTAATACAATCGTTCAAATTTTTATAAACACTTGTTTGCTCAGCAAGGATGAAATGGTTGGTCTTACTGAAGTTAGATAGCTAATATCCTCTCTTATGAAATTTATGATTATCAATCTCTTTCCCCATTAAAATATTTGAAAATACTGTTTAGTTTTATACATAAATTGAACGACTCACCATCATCATTAGCACAACACTTTACTCTTGCAATAATAAATATACATTTATACTTGAATAGAATTTCAACATTTGAAGACTTTTCACTCCAAGTTGTTCTTGCCTACACAATTAGCCCTTCATATCCAATGGTTCTGCATCCATGGAACCAACCAAGCATGGATGAAAAATATTTGGAAAAAAAATTTCACAAAGTTTCAAAAAGCAAAACTTGAATTTGTACATGCTGAGGACTACATTGAATCCATGCTAATGAAGAGACGTGTAGACACTGTATTAGGTATTACGACTAATAGAGATAAATAAAAGTATACGGACGGGTGTGTGTAGGTTATATGCAAACCCTATGCCATTTTATATAGGGACTTGAACATCGTGATTTTGGTATCTGTGGGGAAGGAGTGTTCTGGAACCAATTCCCCATGAATAAGGAGGGACAACTGTCTTTGGAAATAAATATTCAGATATTAAAAATAAATCTAAAGGACACATTTCATTCCTGGCACTGGCATTGTTTCTCATTGGATATAAGTGTTACTTATGAAACCACATGATCACTGATAAAATAAAATACAGGGTTGTTGCAAAATAGAGTGGTGAAAGGACAAATTAGGTTATTTGGACTTCCAAGGGTTGAGGTAAGGCAAAGCCAAACAGCAGATCAGAGCACAGTATGGAGACCAAAGCTAAACTTTGATGCACCCCTAAATTTGGGGCCAGCACTTCCTGTTAAGCCCAATTAAACTCAAAATGCCTGAGTGAACACCAGAGACTCAGATCTTGTTTAGGAATGCAATGTCAGTTTTTGAATAATCTTAATTTATGATCTGAAGACTTTTGCAGCTTTGTTGGGATGTCTATAATCACAACCAGACAGCGTTTGAACATTCTGCACAGGATGAGCTCTGTGGATGAGTTCCTTCAGTCTCCAAGAGATTATCCTCTGAAGTTTTCAATCACACTGTGCCTGCCCCTCCAAGCTAATGAAGCCCATCTGAATGCTCCAGTCCCTGAGTGGAGCTCCTCATTTCAGCAATTAAGCCAGATCCTTACTTTGGAATTAGGCAATGGCTTTTCTGGAGAAGTACCTTCATTCCCAGAAGAGCACAAGCAACTCTCCAGCAGTCTGACTTGGAGGGTGTGTCCGTGAGAAGTATGTATTTAATAAGTTGTATTTTCTTTTTCATTTAGTTCTAAATATTTGTAAATTTCTCTTGAGACTTCTTCTTTGACCCATGTGTTACTTAGAAGTGTGTTTTTAATAGCCAAATATTTCAGGATTTTCTAGCTCTGTTATTAATTTCTAGTTTAATTCCATTGTGGTTTGAGAACATACTTTATATAATTTCCATTCTTTGAAATCTGTTAAGGTGTATTTTATAATCCAGAATGTGGTCAATCTTGGTAAAAGTACCCTGTGAGCTTGAGAAGAATGTGTATTCTGCAGTTGTTGGATGGAGTATTCTACAAATGTCAAGTTGATTGATAGCGCTGCTCAAACCAGCTATATCCTTACTGATTTTTCTGTCTGCTTCATCTATCATAAACTGAAAGAGGAGTGCTGAATTCATCAGCTATCATAGTGATTTTGTTTATTTCTTCTGGTGGTTTTACTAGTTTTTGCTTCACATATTTTGATGTTCTGTTATTAGGTGCATACACACTTAAGATTGTTATGTCTTCTTACAGAATTTACCCTTTAACCATTTCGTAGTGTTCTTCTTCAGCTCTGATTTTTTGTGTGTCCTACAATCAGCTTTGCCTGAAATTATTGTAGTTACTTCAGCTTTCTCGATTAGTGTTAACATGGTATACTTTCTCTATCCCTTTACTTTTAACCTATCTGAATCTTTATGTTTAAAGAGAGCTTCTGATAGACACTGTATATTTGGGTCTTGTTTTTCAATTCACTCTGAAATTTTAATTGGTACATTAACATGTATTAATTATTGATATACTTAGATTAATACCCTACTATGTTTGTATCAGTTTTCTATTCATTTCACTTGTTCTTTGTTTCTTTTTTCTTCTCCTTTTTTCTGCCTTCTCTAGCTTAAATTGGGCATTTTATATGATTTCATTTTCTTTCCTCTCTTAGCATACAAACTATATTTCATTTTTTAAAAATTTTACTGGTTGCCCTAAAATTATTAATACAATATACTTTTATAACTCATTTAAGTCTACCTTCAAATAACACTATGCCATTTCGCACATTATGCAGCTGCCTTGTGACGACAGAGTTTTCCAGTTCCTCCCTCCCGTTCTTTATGGCATTACTGTCACACACTGCATTTATCTCTATGCTAGAATCACCTAGTGCATTGTCACTATTGTTATTTTAAAGAAAAAATTGTATTTTAGATCAATAAAGAATAATAAAAACAAAATTTCTATTTGATATTCATTTATTCCTTCTCCAGTGCTTTTCTTTTCTTTATGTAGATCCAAGTATCTGACTTATGTAACATTTTTTTCTCCATGAAGAACTTTTTTTTTTTTTTTTAGCATTTCTTATGGACAAGTGTGCTGGCAATGAATTTCCTCAGTTTCTATTTTACTGAGAAAAATATTTCTCATTCATTTTTCAGGATAATTTCACTGATTATAAAATTCTATATTTTAATTTTCAGTGTTTTATGTATTTCACTTTCACTGTCTACTTGCTTGCCTGGTTTCTGATAAGACATTTTCTGTAATTCTTATCCTTATTCTTCTGTAGATACTTTTTTTTCTACATAGTTTTTTCCCCTCTGTCTTCTTTTAAGACTTTGTCATTGGTTTTCTGCAGCTTGAATATGATATGCCTAGGTGTAGAATTTTTGGTATTTATCTTGGTGTTCTCTGAGTTTCCCGCATCTGTGGTTTTGTGTCTGTCATTAGTTTTTGAAAATTCTCTGCCATTGTCATTTCAAATATTTTTTCTGATCCTTTGTCATTTTTCTCCTTCTGGTGTTCCAATTATGTGTATGTTATACCTTTTGAAATTTCCCCAGAGTTCTAGGATGTTTTGTTCTGCTTTTTAAATTATTGTTCTGTGGGGGGGGCGGGGTTGTGTGTATGGTTTTTTGCATTTCATTTCAAGAACTTTCTATCAGCATAGCTTCAACCTCTTCAGACTCTCTGTGATGAGTGTACTGATGACCCCGACAAAGGCTGTCTTCATTTCTGTTACCATGCTTTGGATTTGTAGGATTTTCTTTTGTTTATTTTTTAGAGTTTCCATCTCTCTACTTATGTTACCTATCTGTTCTTGCATGTTATCTACTTTTTCCATGACAACTCCTCACATATTAATTATAGTTATTTTTTCCAAGCTATATTGAGGTATAATTGACAAATAAAAATTGTATTTATTTATGGTGTATAAATATGATTTTTTAAATTGACACAAAATATATATATTTATCCATGTACATGTTGTTTTGAAATATGTATACATTGTGGAAAGGCTAAATAGAGCTGATTATACAGGCCTACCTCATTTTATTGTGCTTCACTTTATTGTGCTTTGCAGGTATTGCATTCTTTACAAATTGAAGGTTTGTAGCAACCTTGCATCAGTCAAGTCTACCTGCCTCATTTTTCTAGCAGCATGTGCTCACTTTGTGTCTTTGTGTCACATTTTAGTAATCTCACAATATTGTAAACTTTTTCATTATTATTATACCTTTTGTGGTGATCTGTGGTCAGTGCTCTTTGATGTTACTATTGTAATTGTCTTGGGGGACCATGAACCGCACCCATACGAGATAGTGAATTTAATCAGTAAATGTTGTATGTTCTGACTGCTCCGCTGACTGGATGTTCCCCCATTTCTCTCCCTCTCTTCAGGTCTCTTTCTTCTTTGAGACACAATAATATTGAAATTAGACTAATTAATAGCCATACATTGGTTCAAGTGTTCAATTGAAGGAAAGAGTCACACATCTCTCACATTAAATAAAAAACTAGAAATGATTAAGCTTAGTGAGGAAGGCATGTTGAAAGCTGAGATAGGCCAAAAGCTAGGCCTCTTATACCAAATGGTTAACCAACCTGTGAATATAAAGGAAATATTCTTGAAGAAAATTAAAAGTGCTACTCCAATGAACATATGAACTCAGGCTTGTTGCTGATATGGAGAAAGTTTGAGTGGTCTGGATAGAAGATCAAATCAGCCACAACATTCCCTTTAAGCCAAAGCCTAATCCAGAGCAAGGCCCTAACTCTGTTCAATTCTATGAAAGTTGAGAGAAGTGAGGAAGCTGCAGAAGAAAAGTCTGAAGCTAGTAGAGGTTGGTTCATGAAGTTTAAGGAAAGAAGCCACCTCTATAACATAAAATACCAGTGTAGAAGCTGCAGGAAGTTGCCCAGAAGATCTAGCTAAGATCATTGATGAAGGTGGCTAAGCTAAACAACAGATTTTCTATGTAGATGAAACAGCCTTCTGTTGGAAAAAGATGCCATCTAGGACTTTCATAGCTAGAGAGAAATCAATGCCTGGCTTCAGAGCTTCAAAGAACAGGCTGAGTCTTGTTAGGGGCTAATGCAGCTATTGACTTTAAATTGAAGCCAGAGTTTATTTGTCATTCTGAAAATCCTAGGGCCCTTGAGAACTATGCTAAATCTACTCTGCCTGTGCTTTATAAATGCAACAACGAACCCTAGATGACAGCATATCCGTTTACAACATAATTTACTGAATATTTTAAGCCCACTGTTCAGACCTACTGTTCAGAAAAGAAAGATTCCTTTTAAAATATTACTGCTCATCAGCAATGCACCTGGTCACCCAAGAGCTCTGACGGAGATGCACAAGGAGATTAATGTTGTTTTCATGCCTACTAACATAACATTCAATCTACATCCCATGGATCAAGGAGAAATTCCAACTTTCAAGTTTTATTATTTAAGAAGTACGTTTCATAAGGCTATCACTGCCATAGATAGTGATTCCTCTGATGTATCTGGGCAAAATGCATTGAAAATCTTCTGGAAAGGATTCACCATTTTAGATGCCATTAAGAACATTCATGATTCATGGGAAGAGGTCAAAAAATCAACATTCCCAGGAGTTGGAAGAAGTTGATTCCAACCCTCATGGATGACTTTGAGGGATTCAAAAATTCAAGGGAGGAAGTCACTGCAGATGTGACGGAAATAGCAAGAGAACTAGAATTAGAAATGGAGTCTGAAGATGTGACTGAATTGCTGCCATCTCATGATAAAACTTGAATGGATGACGAGTTGCTTCTTATGGATGAGCAAAGAAAGTGGTTTCCTGAGATGGAATCCACGCCTGGAGAAGGTGCTATGAATATTGTTGAAATAACAACAAAGGATTTGGGATATTACATAAATTTTGTTCATAAAGTAGCAGCAAGGTTTGAGAAGAGACTTCAATATTTAAAGAAGTTCTATTGTGGGGAAAATACTATCAAACAGTATTGCATGCTACAGAGAAATCTTTCAAGAAAGGAAGAGTCAATTCATGCAGCAAACACCAATGTTTTCAGAAATTGCTACAACCACCTCAACTTTTGGCAATCACCACATTGATGAATCAACAACCATCAACACCCAGGCAAGCCAGACCCTCCACAGCAAAAAGATTACAACTTGCTGCAGACTCAGATAATTGTTAGCATTTTTTTAGTAATAAAGTATTTTTAAATTAAGGTATATACTTTTTTAGACACAAGTGTGTTGCACACTTCATAGACTACATAGGGTGAAGATAATTTTTATATGCACTGGAAAACGAAACAATTTCAGTGACTATCTGTATTGCAATATTTGCTTTATTGCAGTGGTTTGCAGCCAGATCTGCAGTATCTCTGAGGTATGCCTATATTAGAAATTCACTGTTGGATCATTTCAAAATCTGTGTCATATCTGAGTCTGGTTCTGATGCTTCCTTTTTCTCTTCAGGCTGTGTTTTTTCTTCCCTTTTAGCGTGACTTATAATTTTTTAATGAAAGCCAGACGTGATGTATTGGGGTAATAAGAAAGGAGGTAAAAGCCTTAGTGGGAGGTTTTATGTAAATCTGTCTAGGAGTTGGGCTGTGTCTAAAGTTTGCTGTTACTGTAGATGTCAGAGGCTTCAGGTTTGTCTGATGTTTTCATTTTTGTCTCCCTGTTGCCTTTGGGGCTCTCTGTTGCCTCTGGGCTCCTTAAATAGAGTTTGTGCCTTGCAGCTCTTTCAGCTGTAATCCAATGTTATTATGCGAACGCCCTATTGATGTGGTGGGAAGGTGTGAGGAAGAGGAAGTATGCTGTAACTGTAGATTAAATCTATCTTTTAATGGGCTCCTATCCACTGTGACCTTCACAAGTGCTTGTTAGCTTTTTCCCTCCCATTAGGTTCTGGTAAAAATCCTTCCTTGTGGAACATAACCATTTGTTATGGACTCTCCGGGTCCATAATGCCTACTCTTCCTCTCCCACTGCCAAAGCTGTGAAAAGATCTTTCTTGTCTTGGTAAATCCATGAAAGTATGGGGGTTCCCCTAAGGCCACAGACCCCAAGAGTTTCTCACTCTTGAGTTAGTTCCTACTCAGTTTCTAGAAATTTATCAAAATTTCTATTTAAATGTTTCAACCCATTTATGGCTCCAACAGCTTCTGCTCCAGGTAAGCAGATTCTCTCTGTTCTGTTCACCCTTCTCTCCAGATTTTGGGATGGTGGGTCACCCTCTAATCTTGAATTCTTGGTGGATTCAAGAAAATTTATTTGTTCAGCATTTTTCTTGTGGTAAAGACAAGAGTGATCATTTCTAAGCTCTCTATATGTTGGAACTGAAACCAGAAGTCTTCCATCTGTATGTTTGAAATAATGGAAAATCTAAATCACACGGGTTTAAATGACTTAAATGCCTGTTTAACTGGCAATTTCAGAGTAGTCCCAGCCTTAATGTTTGATTTGATCCCATGATTCAACATCCATAAGAATACAGATTCTTTTCATTTCTCTGTTCTATCTTCTTAGTCTCATCTACAACCCAGGCAAAAATGGTTTCCCCAAACATCCAGGCTATGCACTCCCTCAGAGAGAAAGAATAACTCTCCCAACACTGAAAAAACATCTTTGACTTCCATTTTGGTTAAACAATCTCAAGCCACATTTTCATTGTACCAGTTAACTATTGCCACAAAATGCTGCATGATACCCACAGAATCCTGATGCTATTTAACAGTAAGCATTTCTCATGTGTCTGAAGGTTGTCAAGAGGCACCTCTGCTGATGTCATCTGGGCTCCCTCACATGTCTGAAGGTTGGGTGGGAGTTGGCTGATTCTGGCTGGGGTAGATGGGAGGCTCTCCTTCAGGTTAGGGACCCTCTGCTCACATGTCTCTCATTCCCCTTGGATGTGGGGCTAGCTAGCTGAGTCATGTTCTTCTGACTGTCATAGAAATGACAGCAGTAGGCTAGGTGTGGTGGCTCACACCTGTAATCCTAGCACTCTGAGAGTCCTAAGCGGGAGGATCGCTTGAGGTCAAGAGTTCGAGACCAGCCTACACAAGAGCGAGTCCCATCTCTACTAAAAATAGAAAAAATTAGCTGGGTGTGGTGGTACCTGTAATCCCAGCTACTTGGGAGGCTAAGGCAAGAGGACTGCTTGAAACCAGGAGTTTGAGGTTTTTGTGAGCTAGGCTTCCCCCACGACACTCTAGCCCAGGCAACCGAGCAAGACCCTGTCTCCAAAAAAAAAAAAAAAAAGAAAAGAAAAAGAAATGACAGGAGTGCAAGAGGGGAACCAGAAACACAGAAAGCTTCTTAAGGTCTATGCTTGAAAGTGACACAATGTTAATTATGCTCACATGCCACTGGTGAAAGCAAGTCACATGACCAAGGCCAAAATCAAGGGTCATGAGAGTACACCCTGCCCATAATGAAGCCATGACAAGGGGGAAAAGACAGGTGAAGACTGAGACCAGGCACTCAATCTGCTGCTCATGAATAAACCAGACACTGTTTTCACAGAAATGTGAATCTCTAATTGACAAGGACCAGGCAAAACCCACACCCCAGAGCAGTGGGTTAATTTGTACCATACTAGTCAGCTAGGGATGCCATAACAAAACATTGAAGAGGGGGGCTTGAACAACAGAAATTTATTTTTTCACATTTCTGGAGACTGGAAGTCTGAGATCAGATTGTCATCAGAGTCGGTTTTTTCTGAGGCTCCCTCTCTCCTTGCCTTGTAGAGGGCAGTCATCTCCCTGTCTTCCCCTCTGTAGATGTCTGTGTCCTAATTTCTCTCCTTATAAGGATTCCAGTCCTACTGGATTAGAGCCCACTCTAAGGACATCCTTTCAACTTCATCACCTTTTTGTAGATTCTTTCTCCAAATACAGTCACAGTCTGAGGTTCTGGGGGTTAAGACTTCAACATATCAATTTGGGGGGAATATAATTGAACTATAACAATAAACAAGGTACCCATAAGCCACATAGACCCTATTTCTTGTAACAAACATCAGTGTAAATTTGTACCATCAAATCAAAATGATATGTAGTAAAATAATCAGCAGAAGGAACCAGAATGATGCCATGTGAATCTTTAACTTCCTTTAGTTACAGCCTAATGTAGGGGTAAAAATTTAGAACTGAAAGAGTAGACATCCTTTAAGCAATCTTCACTGAATATTGTGTTTCAATCGAGCTATTGACAACTTTGAGATTATACCCTGTGGCCAGGGCTTGGATAGCCACCTTCCTACACTTCCTGCTGAATACAGTTCCGTGTGTCCAAACAGGCAGAGCAGAGAGACCACATGCCCGAAGAGAAGGCCAGTCCACGGTTTTAGAAGTGAGTTGATGGAGTATCCAGAAGACCCTTTGGGGGAAATAATAGAAACTAAGTTGAGATGAGTGAAAAATAACTAAGGACCCAGGGCACTTCCTAAATCCCAATGGCAGGAATGCAACAGTTCCAGGAGTAAGAGCTTGGCATTCTCTGGAGAACTCAAGAAGAATTCACCTTCTATCTCTCACTTGTGTTCTTCTCTGCTCTACTTCATTCATTCTTGTATCTTTCTTTTATCCTTCCTCCTCTTTCTCCTTATTCCCTTTGCTTTTTCTCTCTTCTTTTTCTTCTCATTTTCTTATTTTCTTTCTCCTTTCTTCCCTTCTTCTCTACAATCTTGTCTCTCTGCAAACTGCCTTCTTCTGGTTTTCCAATTCATATGTAGAAAAGCAAGCTTTTGGGTATGGCATACCTAAAAATACTGGGAGAAAATATTTGAAACATCTTTTAATGTGCCAAATTGAGTTTCAAAGGCAAGACCTTCCTTTTGAGTGTAGCTATTCTATGCTGCCTGTTGAATACATGCCAATGTGTCTTAAAAGTTGCAGTGCAGAGCTGTGTGCCTAAAAAGACCATCCTGCTCAGGCTGAGCGAGTGTCCAGTAGACTCTTTGGTGGTGAAAAATGCTAAACCAGAAATGATGAGAATGTGCAAATATAGCTAAGTGAGGGACAACTGAAGTCGGGTGTGCTCTGTTGCCTCTGCCTATCCCAGTGGTTGCAGGCAGGATGATACCATGTCCATGGGGGCAGGGTGGAAAGTCTGGGGCTCTAGCAGGATAGAAAGTTATGCTGGAGACCCCTGAAAAAGCCAGGACCCTGAAACCCCAAAAGAATGAGCCAAGACTTCCTCCCTCTGTCCTGCTGCTTAGGAGGGAGTATGGATAAGTTGAGCCTAAGTTGGTATTGAATCTGAGAAGAGTTGAAAAAGTAATTCTACCCCGAGAATTCCTAACCACAAGACTGAATTTCCTGTGGGTATGGGTCTAAATTTATACCCCCATGTGCTATATAAAAAATATGAAGCTAAAAATTACTTAAAAGGTATCTTAAGTTAATGGATACACATGGGCACCTTGAAGTAGCAAAGAAAATTTTCCTTTAAATGACTCCTCTTTAAAAATAGTCCTTAAAGAATTCACACAGATAGAAGTCCAGGAAACATGAGTGCCCCCTCTCTTCCTCTCTCTCTCTCTTTCTCTCTCTCTGTCTCTCTCTCCTACACACACACACACACACACACACACACACACACACACATGCACACAACTAAACCTAAAAGGGAAGGAGCTGAGCAAGCGTCAACAAAACAAATCACAGAGTCAAACTCACAAATGCTGATGATGTTACAATTATCAGATACAAATATAGGATAAACACATTTAACATATTTAAAGATACAAAGGGGTGTTGTGATACAATGGAAAAGAAATAAAAAACTATCAATATTGACCAGGAATTTTTAAAATAACTTAATAGTCCTGGGAGAATGAAAAAAGTGAATAAGGGAGACTTGAAACTCAATGATTAAACAACAGCTTAGACATAGCAAAAAAGAAAATTAGATAAATGGGCAGAAGGATTGAAGAAATTATACAGACTGAAACACAAAGAGGAAAACAGACTCAAGTAGCCCATTAAATCCCAAACATGACAGATAAAAAGAAACATAACCTAGAACCATAGTAGGGGAAAAGCAAAAACCAAACAGAAAATGTGAAGTGATCGGAGATAAACTTGGAAACTTCAAAACACAACTTTCAATGCCAGATAGCACATCTAGACTGAAGACCAATAACAAAATAGAGGACTTGAATAGCACTATGAACCAACCAGACACAACAGACATGCATGGAGCACTCCACCAAACAGCAGCAGAATGCACATTCTTTTCAGGTGCCCTTGAAATATTCTCCAGGTTAGAAAACATAAGATCACCAAAATAACCTCAGTAAACCTTAAAAGATTAAAATGATACAAAGTGTCTCCTCTGAAAACAATGGAAGGTAGCTGGAAATCAATAATGAAAGGAAAATTGGAAAAGTCACAAATGTGGAAATTAAGCAACAGTCTTAAACCAGACAAAGGAAAAAAACTCAAAAAGGAAACTAGAACATAGAGGTGAATGAAATGTGTGCACAACAGGCCACAACTATGGGATGCGGTGAAGGTGATGCTCAGAGGAAACTTTGTGGCTAGAAATGCTCACATTGTAAAGGAAGAAAGATCTAAAATCAATAACCTAACTTTACAACTTGAGGAACTATAAAAAGAAAAACAAACTAAACCCAAAGCTAGAACAAATAAAATAATGAAGAATAGACTAAAGATAAATAAAATAGAGAATAAAAAAATACAATCAATGAAACCAAAAGCAGTTTCTTGAAAAGATCAAGAAAACTGACAAACTTTTAGCTGAACTCATAAATAACTAAACAAATAACAAATAACTAGTTAGTCACAAACAACTAAAGGAAAAAATAAAAGTGAAGCTGTTATATCAACCCTACAAAAATAAAAAGAGTCATAAAAGAATACTGTGAACAATTGTGCACCAGCAAGTTAAATAATGTAGTTGAAATGGGAACATTCCTAGAATCACACAAATTACCTAAACTGAGTTGAGAAGAAATAGAAAAATCTTAACAGACCTGTGAGAAGTAAAGAGATTCAATCAGTAATCGAAAAAAAAAAAAAAACTTCCCAATGAAGAAAAGTCCAGGACAAGATAGCTTCACTACTAATAAATTCTACCAAATATTTAAAGAAGAACTAATACCAATTCCTCTCAAAAAAAATTGAAGAGGAAGTAAAACTTCTTATTCATTCTATGGGGGTTATATTACCCTGATAACAAACCTAAGAAAAGACATCGCAAATAAAGAAAATTACAAATCAGTATGTCTTATAAATATAGATGCAGAAAAATTCTCAACAAAATACTTGAAAACTGAAACCAACAGCATGTTAAAAGGATAATACACCATGACCAAATGGAATTTATTTGAGGAATGCAAGGTTGGTTCAACATACGAAAATTAATGTAATATATCACATTCTTCAAATGAAGGAAAAAACACATTGTCATCGCAATTGATGCAAATAAGACATTGTCAAAATCCAATACCCTTTCAAGATAAAAACAGTCAGAAGACTCAAAATAAAATGGAACTTCCTCAACAAGAAAATCCTGCAGCTAAATTCATAGTCAACAGTGAAAGATTGGAATCTCTCGCCTTAAAATCAGGTATAAGACAAGGAGACAAGAATACTGATATTCACTAATTCTTTTCATTGTATTTCAAGTTCTTGACAAAGAAATTAGAAAAGAAAAAGAAATAAAAGACACCCAAATTGGAAACTAAAACATAAAGATTTATCTTTTAGCAGATGACATGGTCCTATTCATAGAAAATCCAAACAAACAAAAAAAAAGCTGAAAAAAGCTACTAGAGCAAATAAATGAATTCATCAAAATTGCAAAGTCCAAGATAAACACACAAACATAAATTGTGTTTTTATATGTCTGTAATAAACACTTCAAAAAAAATTAAGAAACCAATTCAATTTATAATAACATCTAAAAGAATAAGATCCCTAGGAATAAATTTAACCAAGAAAGTGAAAGACCTGTACGATGAAAATTTTAAAACATTGCTGAAAGAAATTAAAGGTCTAAGTAAACAGGAAGACATACTGCATTCATGAATAGGAAGACTTAATATTGTTAAGATGTCAGTACTATCTAAAGTTACCTACAGATTCAATGTAATCCCTATCAAAATTCCAACAAGATTTTTCGCAGAAATGGAAAAGACAATCCTCAAATTCATATGGAATTGCACGGGGCCACAAATTGCCGACGGCCTTGCAAAAGAATAAAAAAGTTAGAGAACTCATACCTTCTAATTTCAAAACTCATTCTAAAGGCACAGCAATAAACACAGTGTGTTCCTGGCATGAGGATAAACATATGGACCAATGAAATAGAGTTGAGATTTCAGAAATAAACCCATAGTTCTACGGCCAATTGATTTTTAGCAAGAATGACAAGTCTATTTAATGAGGGAAAAATAGTCTTTTCAACAAATGGTGCTGGGAAACTGTATATCCCCATGCAAAAGAATCAAGTTGGACCTCTTCCTCATTCCTTATACAGACAATAACTCAACATGGATCAACAGCATAAATATAAGAGCTAAAACTATAAAAACTCTTAGAATAAAACATAGGGACAAATATGCATGACATAAGATTCGGTAATGGTTTCTTAAACATGTCACCAAAAGCACAGACAAAAAAGAAAAAATAGATAAATTAGACTTCATCGAAATTAAAAATTTTTTGCATCAAATGTTATTATCAAGATACTGAAAAAAACACACAGAATAGGAGAAAATAAAAATGCAAAGACCCATTTGGAGGGAAGAAATGAAGTTGAAGCATTTTGGGGTCATTGTATTGTCTGAGAAGAGCATAAAGACGCTTATTAACATTGATCATTATTAGGTTAAATATGGAGGTTAAAATTTCCAGTGTAATCACTAAAAGAATGAAAGCTGAATATGCTCCTTTCAATCTAGTGGAATGAAAAATGCAATAAATCAAAAAGGAAGAGAGAGAAGAAATGAAAAATGAGACAAATAAAAAGTGAAAAAAAAACAGGAGAATAGAAATAAATCACAGTGATTATAACCAATGTAAATGAACTGTTCAGAATTAAAAAGTCATACTGTATTATGTATTATTCCAGTTACTTATTGCATAAGTGACATATCTAAAACATGAAAACATAGAAAAGTTGAAATTAAACAAGAAAATATGCAAAAGAAATATACCAGGCAATACTAACCCAAAGAGAGCCTGTTAGGTACATTACTCTCAGGCAAGATACATTCAAAGCTAAAGGATCATGACACATAAGCAAAAATAACAATTTACCAGGAAGATATAACTATTTTATACTTGTAATCACCCAAATAAATAACTTTAAATTTAACATTTTAAATTCATTATCTAGCCTCACAATATTAGATTTTTACCATACTAACACTAACAACTGGTAAGATCAGAGAAGATCTGACCAAGACAATTGTCACACTTTATGGATAACATGTAATTTACTAGGTAATGCATAGGTCAAAGAAAAAATGGAAATTAGGAAAGAGTTTAAAAGCAATGAAATGCTGCTTATTAAAACTCTGGGATCATTGCAAAAGTGGTAGAATGGCATTTCTAAGGTTATGACTTTAAAAACACACACATTTCATATGAAACAATTCTGAAAAGAAAGCATAGCATCCAATTTAAGAAGTCAGTAAAACAACATAAACTTATGTGAAATAGAAGAAAATAATAAAGATAAGAACAAAAATGAATGAAATACAAAGCAAAGATACAATCAGGACAATCAATTATGCCAAAAGTTGGTTTTCCGAACTGACTAATAAAAGTCACAAACCTCTGGCAAGACTGATCAAAAAGAAAGAAAATTAGAATGAGAGAGGCAGGGGAGGAGGAAGGAAGGGTTGTAGACAGCGCAACTGACAGCAGGAATGAAAAACGGTACCTCACCGTGAGTGCTATAGACATTAAGAGGAAGAGAGGATATTAGGACTATGCCAACGCATTTGGATGAAATGGCCAACTTCTTAAAAACATAGAATTTACCAAAACTGACTCAAAGACGAACCAGAAAAATCTGAATGATGTAATAATAACTAATGAAATGTAATCATTAATTTGAAATTTTCCACACGCAAAGTATCAGGCCCAGACAGTTCTGCAGTTGAATTCACAGACACATTCAAGGAATAGACAATTGCACTCCTGCATGAACTCTTTTGGAGTCCAAAAGAAGCATAACCTTGATAGAAAAGCTGGACAAGGACAGGGAAGGGAAAATTAAAAACAACCTCAAACATGATCTGAAATGCACAAAGTCCTCAACAGAAGATTAGACATTGAAACCAGACATGAAAGTAATATATATAAGGGGGATTTATTCCTGGAACGCAAGGTTAGACCAACATTAGAAACTCTATTAATGAAATTACTGAAGTGAGTCCAAGTTTATATAGAACTTTCCAACACAAATATTAATAATATTGAAATCAGATCTAGGGCCTGTGGAAATATGATCTGAGACACCAAAAGCATCTTCTACAGTACAAAAAGTATTTAAACAAACACAAACAGGGGGGAAAAAATATCAGGTCATTAAACATGAAACATTCGATTTCAAATAAAAAATGTAGTTTATTATATATATCAAGCAAGAAGCAGTACAATTAATCAAAGTATGTGCCTAAACTGTGGACACGGTTTTGCCATCTTAACAGTAGCTCGTTTGTGCCAACAGCAAAGAAGCCTGGAAAGTGAGTGGTGATGAAATCGCGAAAGGTGTTTTCCACAGCTTGTTGAGAATTAATATTTTTTCTTGCGAGAAGTGGTCCAAGACCTGGAAGAAATAGTAGTCAGTTGGTGCAAGATCTGGTGAATGCAGTGGATGACAGAGAGTTTCCACATCCAGCCTCGGTAATTTGGGCAGCGCTGTTTGTGCAACATGTGGTCGAACGTGGTCTTGCAAGAGGATTGGCCTGTCTCTATTGACCAATCTCAGCTGCTTAATCACAAGCATCCTCATCATTTCGTTCAACTGGTTGCAGTAGACATCCACTGTAATCAGGTGACCAGGTTTTATGAAGCCGTAGTGGATAATACCGGCGCTGGACCACCAAATAGACATCATGAGCTTTTTTTTCATGAATATTCAGTTTTGGACTGTGTTCCGACACTTCGTCTGTATCCAAACATTGTGCTGAATGCTTGCGATTGTCAAAAAGAATCCAATTTTCATCACACGTAACAATACAGTGTGCAAATAATTCACCTTTATGTTGTGATAGCAAAGAAAGGCGAGCTTTGAGACAATTTCTCTTCTTACGCTCATATATTCCATGTGGTACCCATCTATCCAGCTTCTTTACCTTGGCCATTTGTTTCAAATGGTCCAATATTGTTGGAACAGTAGCATCAAACCCTGCTGCTAGTTCACACGTAGGTTGAGATGGATTCACTTCCACCACAGCTTTCAGCTCATTATCCACCTTGGTCTCAGATCGCCCACGTGGCTCATTTTCAAGATTAAAATCACCACAATGGAACTTCTCAAACCATCAACATGCTGTGCCTTCATTAGCCACATCTTTCCCAAACACTTTGTTGATATTTCGAGCTGTCTGTGCTGCATTGGTTTCACAATGGAACTCATATTTGAAAAAAACACAAATTTTTGCCTTATCTATGGTTTTACAAAAATTGCTTTAAAAAAAATTTTGACAGATGATCACAAGTCAAAACATGCATTTCCAAGACAGAGGATGTACCTTCAAAATAAAATAAAACAAGAAGTGTCAAAGTGAAATGTCAAAGATATCAACTGTCAAACTTAGTAAAGGAAATCAGACATTTCATACTTAATAAACATTATTTTTTGTTGTTTGTTTTGTTTTGTTTGCGTGTTTTTGTTGTTGTTGTTTTATGAAAGGTGTAAGGTGTGTGCCTAGAATTATTTATTTGCTTGTGACCGTCCAAATGTTTCAGCATCATTTGTTGAAAGGGCTATTTTTTCTTCATTGAATTGCTTTTGCTTCTTTGTAAAGGATCAATTGACTATAATTGTGGCTCTATTTCTAGGCTCTTTAATATGTTCCAATGATCTACTTGTCTATTCTTTTGCTAAAACCACATTGTTGTGATTACTGTAGCTTTATAGTAAGTGTCAAAATCTGGTAGTGTCAGTTCTTCAATATTATTCTTTTTTAATATTGTGTTGGGCATTCTGGATTTTTTGTCTTCCCATCTTTAGAATCAGATTTTCTGATATACACAAAATCATTTGCTGGGATTTTGACTGGGATTGCGTTGAATCTATAGGTCATATTGGGAAAAACTGACATCTTGACAGCATTAAGTTCTCTCATCCACAAAAATGAAATATATCTCCATTTATTTAGTTCTTTTATTTTTTTTGCATTCAAATTTTATAGTTTTCCTCATATATGGTTTATATGTATTTTATTAGATTTACACCTAAGTACTTTTTCTTCTTTTCTGTTGCTAAGGTAACTGGTGGTATGTTTGTACTTTCAAATTCTAATTGTTCATCCTTGATATATAGAAAGCAATTGACTTTTGTATATTGATCTTGTAACCTACAACCTTACCATTATTGCTTATTCATTCCAGAAGTATGTATTTTTGTTGATTTTTTGGTACTTTTTTACATAGAATCATGTCGTCATCTGCAAAAAAAGAGACAGTTTTATTTCCCCCTTCCCAATTTGTATACCTTTTAATATATGTTTTTCTTGTTTATTTTCTTTTAATTAATTAGATTTCCAGTGCAATGTTGAATAGGAATGGTGAGAGCAGATATTCTTGCCTTGTTTCTGATCTTAGAAGGAAAATATCTAGTTTTTCACCATGAAGTATGATGTTGGCTGTAGATTTTTTTGTAGATATTCTTTCTCAAGGACGTTCTCTTCTATTTCTAGTTTTGTGAAAGTTTTTTTAAATAGTAAATGAGTGTTGGGTTATGTCAAATCCTTTTCTGCATCTGTCAATATGATCATATAATTTTTCTTTTTTAGCCTTTTGTGATATATTGCATTAATTAATTTTAAAATGTTTAACCAGACTGGAAAACATGGGATAAGTCCCACCTGTGTGGGACTTATGTGTGATGTATAATTCATTTTATGCATTTTTGGATTATTGTGCTATAATTTTGTTGAGGATTTTTGCATCTGTGTTCATGAGAAATATTGGTCACTAGCTCTCCTTTCTTATAATATCTTTGTCTGGTTTTGGTATTAGGGTAAGGCTGGCCTCATAGAATGAGTTAAAAAGTAGTCCTTCTGGTTCTTTCTTCTGGAAGACATTGTAGAGAAATGGTATTTCCTTAAATATTTGGTAGAATTCACTAGTGAAGCCACCTAGGCCTGGTACTTTCTTGTTTCAGAAGATTATTAATTATTGATTTATTTCTTTAATACATATAGGCCTACAAAGATTATCTATTTCTCCTTGTGTGAGTTGTGGTAGGCTGTGTCTTTCAAAGAATTGGTCCATTTCAGTTAGGTTATTAAATTTGTGGGTACGGAATTGTTCATAATATTCCTTTATTTTCCTTTTAATGTCCCATAAGATCAGCAGTGATGGCCCTTCTTTTATTTATGATATTAGTAATTTTCATCTTCTCTCTTTCTTTCTTAGTTAACCTAGCTAGAGGTTTATCAATTTTATTGATGTTTTTCAAAGAACCAACTTTGAGTTTTATGATTTTCTGTATTGAATTTCTATTTTCAATTTCACAGGTTTATACTCTAATTACTATTATTTCTTTTCTTCTGCTTGCTTTGAATTTAATTACTCTTCTTTTTCTAGTTTACTAAGGTAGAAGCTTAGATTATTGATTTTAGAGCTTTTTTCTTTCCTAAGACAAGCATTCAATGCTATAAATTTCCCTCTAAACATTACTTCACTGCATCCCATGAATTTTGATAAGTTGCATTCTCTTTTTCATTTAAACTATTTTTTAGTTTCTCTTGAGACTTCTTTTTTGACTCTCGTGTTTTTTAGAAATGTGTTGTTTAATCTTCAAGGTTTTGGGGGTTTTCACCTATTATGTTCCAGCTATTTTTGCTATTGATCTATAGTTTAATTCCATTGTTGTCTAAGAGAAGACATTGTATGGTTTCTATTCTTTTAAATTTATTAATGTGTGCTTTAGTGCTTTATGTACCATAATGTGATCTACCTTGGTGAATATTCTGTGTGAGCTTGATCACAAAGGGTATTCTGTTGTTGTTGGATGACATCTGACTGAATCAAGTAGATTCAGTTCATTCATGGTACTGTTCAGTTCACTTATTCCCTTAATAATTTTTTATCTGATGAATCAGTTATTGATAGGGGGATGCTGAAATCTCCCACTATAATAGTGGATTTGTCTTTTTCTTCTTACTGTTCTATCAGTTCTTATCTAACATATTTTGATATTCTTTTGTTAGATGCATAAACATTAAGGATTTTTACGTCATTTTGGAGAATTGACCTCTTTATTGTTATGTAATGCCCTTCTTCATTCCTGATGATTTTCCTTTTTTTGAAATCTACATTGTCTAAAATTAGTATGTCTATTCCAGCTTTCTTTTGATTAGTATTAACATGGTATTTCTTTCTTCATCTCTTTACAAATGTTTATTGCAACACAATTCACAATTGTAAAAATGTGGAATCAACCTAAGTGCCTATCAATTCATGAGTGGATTAAAAAAATGTGGTGTATGTATACACACACACACACACACACACACACACACACACACACACACCATGGAGTACTACTCAGCCACAAAAAGGAATAAATTAATGTCCTTTGCAGCAATTTGGATGGAACTATAGACCATTATCCTAAGTGAAATTTCTCAGGAATGAAAAACAAACACCACATGTATTCTCTAATAATTTAGAACTAATTGGTCGGCATACATGGGCACAGAGAGATAAAAGCCATTAGAAATCAAGAAAGGGGAGGAGGGAGGAGGAGAGGGGCAAAAACCTACCTAACAGGTACAATGAACACTATATTGGTGATGGGCACACTAATATCCCTGACTTAATCATTATAAAAGCTATCCATGTACTAAAAACATTTATGCCCCCTTAATATTTTGAAATAAAAAAATAAGCTAAAAAAATAAGAAAACTAAAATATTTTATTTTACTTTCATTTATTTATTCTGTAACACTTTCTTTATGTAGATCCAAGTTTCTTACCTGTATCATTTTTCTTTTTTCTGAAGAATTTCTTTTCTTTTTTTTGAACATTTCTTACAAGGCAGTTGTACTGGTGACAAATTTTCTCAATTTTTTTTAGTCTGAGAAAGTATTTTTCCTTCACTTTTGAAGGATAATTTTAGTGAATAAAGAATTCTAGGTTGTTGGGTCTTTTCTTTCAATACTTTAAATGTTATATTTCACTCTCTTCTGAAACCAAAAGATTCTTTGAACTAAATGACAAAGGTGACACAAGTTATCAAAATCTGTGGGACACAGCCAAAGCAGTCCTGAGAGGAAAGTTTATCTCCATAAACGCTTATATCAAAAAGTCAAAAAGGTCACACACAGACAACCTAATGAATCGACTCAAAGATCTGGAAAAAGAAGAACAGACCGACCCCAAACCCAGCAGAAGAAGGGAAATTATTAAGATCAAATCAAAGCTTAATGAAATTGGCAACAGGGAAACTATACAGAAGATTAATAGAACCAAAAGTTGGTTCTTTGAAAAAGTAAACAAAATTGACACGCCCCTGGCTAAACTCATGAAAAACAGAAAAGAAAAAACTCTAATAAGCTCCATCAGGAACAAAAAAGGAGAAGTTACAACCAATGCCGAGGAGATTCAAGATATAATATATAAATATTACAAAAACCGTTATGCACACAAACTGGAAAATGTGGAGGAAATGGACAAATTTTTAGAAACACATAGCCTCCCTAGGCTCAACCAGGAAGAAATAGAATTCCTCAACAAACCAATATCAAGGACTGAAATTGAAACAGCAATAAAAAACCATTCCAAAAAAGAAAAGTCCTGGACCAGACGGTTTCACACCCAAATTTTACCACACCTACAAAGAAGAACTGGTGCCTATCCTGCAGAAACTATTCCACAACATCGAGAAGGATGGACTCCTCCCCAACACATTTTAAGAAATCCAATATAATTCTTATCTTTGTTCTTCGATGGGTAAGGCACTTTTGTCCTCTGATTTCTTTTAAGACTTTCCCTTTATCCATGATTTTATGCAATTTTAATGAGATATGTCTAGGTATACATTTTTTTGGTATTCTACTTGGTATTCTCTGAGCTTCCTGGGTCTGTTGTTTGGTGTCTATCATTAATTTTGCAAAATTCTTACTCATTATCCCTTCAAATATTTCTTCTGTTCCTTTCTCTCTTCTCCTTCTGGTATTCTCAGCACATGCATGTTATATCTTTTGTAATTGTAATTCTTGGATATTCCCTTATCTTTTTTTATTATTTTTTTCTTTGCATCTCAGTTTTGAAGTTTGCATTGACATTTCTTCAAGCTCACAGATTCTTTCCTTGCAAATGTCCAGTCTACTGATGAGCCTATCAAAGGCATGTTTCACTGATGTTACAGCTTTTTCCCCCACACCATTTCCTTTTGAGTTTTTCCTTAAGAATTTTACTCTCTCCGCTTAAATTACCCTTCTGTTCTTGCATGTTGTTTACTTTTTCCATTTGATCCATTAGCATATTAATCATAGTTGCTTTAAATTCTGGGTTCGATAATACCAGTACATCTTTCACATGTAAATCTGGTTCTGATGCTTGCTCCACCTGCTCAAACTGTGGGTTGGTTTGTTTGGTTGTTTGGTTTTTTGTTTTTGTTTTGTTTTGCTTTTTGTCTTTTAGTATGTCTTGTAATTTTTTTCTTGAAATCCAGACATGATGTACTGGGTAAAAGGAACTGAGGTAAATAAGCATCTAGTATGGTGTTTTATGTTTTTATGGCTATGGGTTAGGCTGTGTTTACTGTTTGCTGTAGCTGGCAGTGTTAGAAGCTAAAATGTCTGGATGTCTGGTTTTGCCTTTCTTGATGTCTTTGGGTTTCTCTAGAGACCTCTTCTTAAATAAGTTCTGATACTTACAGTTCTTTTAGTTGCATTTCCTGTTGGAATCCTATTGATGCGGTGGTAGGGTGAGGGCGTAGGAGAAACAGTTGATTCTACTACGATAAGGTCTCACGGTCTTTCCCTGAGCCTGTGCTCCTGGGCTATGGCCTTCACAAGTGCTTCTCAGTTTTTGCCCCTTTAGGTGAGACAGGAAGACTAGAAGGAGCTGGAGTTGTGTGCTTCTCTTCCTCCAGATTACTTAGGTTCTGATAACACCCCAGCTGGTTAGGCTTCGGTAAAATAGTTTCTCTTGAGAACAGGCTCTTGTCAATAAGAACATAATGCTCTTCCAGAAGCACAGAGAATTTCTCTGCAGGCTTCATGCGAGAACCTGGAAGTAAAATTCAGCAAAGTCTGGGGGTCTCCCTAAGACCTAGAACTTTTAACTTTCAGACCCGTCTACACTGAGCCTTTGGCAATTCATCAATTACAGTTCAGGTTTTCCTGCCCTAGTCCTGGCTCCTGTGGTTCTCTGTTCCTGGGCTTTTGCCCAGTAAGTTGTGTATCTGCCTATCTCTCCAATTTGGAGGGCAAGGGTTTTCCCTCTGGCTTCAATTCCCTGTTGGATCTTAGAAGAGCTGTTGACTTTCCAATTTTTTAGCGTCTTTCCTTGTAGTGAGGACAGGTGTGATGACTTGAAAATTCCTTATATGCCAGACTGGAAACCAGAAGTCTCACTATGAGGCTTTTAAAACTACACATGTCAATCTTATCTTTTATCTTGGTTGAAGCTCCATAATGGCAGTGACCACATCTTATTAATAATATTATATAATAGATTTGAGTGCTCATTATGTACCAAAAACTGTACTAATAAACACTTTGTACATATTACATTTTTGAACTAATAATATCAGCTAGACACCATGCTAAAAGCTTCTCAGATTTATTCCACTTAATACTTATATTTAAAAAAAGAGCAAAACCAAATCAAAACAAATAAGAAACAAACAAAAAAAAAAACCTGAGAGATAAAAACTATTTTTATAGATACAGACCTGAGGTTCAGGGAGGTGATATAATTTTCCAAAATCCCACAGCTAGTGAATGGTGGTCCAGGGATCCAAACCCACACCTGCCGGGCTAGAGCCCATATATCTAACCACCAGGTAATACTGCCTTCAGTTGGGTTGCATTCTATGCCCAATGTGGTGTCTCTTGTATGACAAGCATCCTATAACTGTCTTGAGAGAATGACTCTTTAGAACAAAATACTTCCAGGTTTTCTGAGTTTTAAATAGCACTAATTAGCATACCTTAGAGATCTGTGTTAAATTCAGGAAGTTTCCTGCCACTGGTTAATAGCATCTGAGTGTGTGATATGCTACACTAAATGAGCTGCCACTGGGAATAAAAGAAAAGGAGTAGGTATGGTTCCTGCCTTCAGAAATATCATGGTTGCAGTGCATAGTTACAACATCCAAAGAGAACAACAGATTCTGCTTTCATAGAGCAACTCATGAACACAGGCAAGTGAAAAACAATACGTTTACAGACATGGGCTTGGAAATCATTTCTGTCACAACTATTCATAAAACTTTGAAAACATTTCTTAACCTCTCTGAGCCTTGGTTTTCTAATCTATCTAATGCACATAATTAATGTCTGTTTCTTAAGACCCAAATTAAATAATACATGTGGAAAATCTGAGACACTAGGAACTGAATAAATATGTGTGTTCTGCTTTTATATGCATATACTATAATTTCAGGGCTTATACCTTGTAGTGGAAAGTACATGACCTTCATTTTAGATAAATAGATCTCAGTTTAGATCCATATTGTCCCTCGATCCTAAGAAAGTCTTATAACCTCTCTGAACATCCTTTCTTCATTTGACAAATCCTGACTGAGAATCTACCATGTCTTAGGCACTGGACTAGGACGTAGCCTAAGGCAGCAGAGTTAAGATTGACACCTTGCAAGGCCTTATAGTACTTGTCTGCAGGAGGTATAATGAGCCCCTTTGTAGGGGCTGAAGAACAAGAGACACTGTATGTAGCACAATGTCTGCACATAGTGGTTCAATTTACATCACAAATCCAGTCCACCAATGATAAAAAGATGTCAAATATAGGAATAGGGGTCTATATTAGTTTTTTATTGCTGCTGTAACAAATGACCACAAAGTTCATGGCTAAATAGCACAACTTTGTTATCTTACAGTTCTGTAGGTCAGAATTCCGGCATGGATCTCACCAAGCTAAAATCAAGATGTTGGCTGGGCTTCATTTCTTTCTGGAGACTCTGTGGGAAAATCCATTTTCTTGCCTTTTCCAGCTTTTAGAAGTTGCCTGTATTCCTTGGCTCATGGCTCTTCTCTTGCAGCTTCAAAGCCAGCAATGCCACTTCTCTCTGACCACAGCTAGACAAGGTCCCTGCTTTCAAGGGTATGTGTGATTAGACTGATTCCACCTGTGTAATCAGAGAAAATTTCCCCATGTCGAGGTTCTCTACCCTAATCACATCTGCAAAGTCCCTTTTGTCCTGTAAGATATTCACGGTCTCCAGGGACTAGGTTGTGGGCATCTTTGGGGGGTCATTATTCTACCCATCAAAGAGTCCAGTGGGGTCCATTTGGAGGTTTGGAGTGGGGCACACACTTTACAGTGGAACTTCTGAGAAGCACACAGAGAGATGGTGAGGGAGTGAGTCATGCCCTTTATTTTTGATCCGCTTGTACAGTGGCTTCTCCTCTCACAGAGAACACACACTCAGACAGAGAGAAAATGGAGGCGGTTTGGCCACATATTTCCCCCTCTCAACATGGTTGTGTAGCGCATGGTTCCAAAAACCTCCAGTTAATAACTCTGGTTTTCCAGTTTCTTTTCTATAGTATGCATTTGATTCTGTTCATTGGCAAAAGATTATAACATGATTTTCAAAAATTCAGCTCCTCTACTTCCTCCTTTACCTCATTAACAAAAAAGCATTACTTTTGTAATGATGTCCTAATATCATGGTGTGCTCCAGGGGAAAGGAAGGTTTTCTAAACAAATGTAACTAGATGGCCTCAAGCCCTCCAGCTTTCTGGAGTCACACTGTCCTTTAGTGTTCTCAGATCCTAAACCATGTGCACTGGGAATTCTAAGAATTCTCCTGGGATTTATCTTCCAGGCGTCACCTGCCCCTACACGGTCTCCTCTGCCTTCCTCATGGAGTTACCTGCCAAGGAAACTTTCGAAATGTCTACTTCTTTATTATCCATAACTGTAATTTTGAAAATACTTTACCTCTTTGTCTATTCTCAAGGGTTTCTCATCTTTCAAAGTCAAACACATTGTATTTGTTTCCTAGGGAGGCTCTAACAAATTAGCATAAACTGGTTGGCTTAAAACAACAGAAATTTATTTTCTCACAGTTCTGAAGGCTAGAAATTCAAACTCAAGGTGTTGGCAGGGCCACGCTCCTTCCAGGTTCTAGGGGAGAATGGTTCCCTGCCTCTCCTAGCTTCTGGTGGTTGCTAGTAATCCATGGCATCCCTTGCTCTATAGTCACATCACTCCCGTCTTTGCTTCCATCATCATATGGTGTCTCCCTGTGTGTCTCTGTTTTCCCTTCTCACAAGAGCTTTAGTCATTGGAGTAGGACCCACCCTAATCTGCAAAGATCTTACTTATTTATTTATTTATTTATTCATTTTTTTTTGAGACAGAGTCTCACTCTGTTACCTGGGCTAGAGTGCTGTGGCGTCAGCCTAGCTCACAGCAACCTCAAATTCCTGGGCTCAAGTGATCCTCCTGCCTCAGCCTCCCGAGTATCTGGGACTACAGGCACTGCATGCCACCACATCTGTTTAATCTTTTTTATTTTTAGTAGAGACAGGGTCTCCCTCTTTCTCATGCTGGTCTTGAACTCCTGACTCCAGGTGATCCTCCTACCTCAGCCTCTCAGAGTGGTGAGATTACAGGTGTGAGCCACTGTGCCCAGCCAACCTTATTTTCAAATAAAGTCACATTCTGAGGTTCTCCATGGACATGAATATTGGAGGGGAAGCTATTCAACCCCATACAAACTACCCATTGTGATCATTTAACTAAATTACAAAGTAGCTCTCCCCTGAAAGGAACTCTTCCTTTATCCTAGGCTAAGTGGCTCAAATTGCAGCCAACCTTGAGAATAACATGTTTCTTCTCCCTATACCCCAAAAAACATGATTTAAAGATCTCAGTCACTCTCTAACTCAGAATTAGTATTTGATTATACTCTCAGGAGAAAATCAATACAATGGCCCTTTAAATCAGGCATATATAAATCAAGGGCACACCCAGTGTTCTTGTGGGAAGGGTTGCTATGAACTTCAGTGCTGTCGTAGAGAGTGAGGGCTGTGTTTTTAGGGGGAATATAAAGTTGACATGTGGTCCAGCAGAGTTATGCCTGCAGGATTTGTTGCTTAATTGTGATAAATGTATTATGTTCCCAGTATGGATTTAAACTGCCCCCATATTGCTGCCTATATTTGTGGAGTTATATATAGTTTTCTATGAGCAGATAAGGAGTAACTGATGTGGAGGGGGAGGCCTATTTGTGGCTCATACTGAAGATAAAATTAAAATTAATTTTATTTTTATTAAATACTTAATTTTTAATTAATAATTAAAATTAATTTTATTCTTTCTACATTTTATGCCTGAGCTGGGGAACCTGACATATTCTAGGTGGTCTGTCCATCCCTCAGTAGTACAAAGCCTGAATGGCCCAGTGTGTCCACATGCTGGTCTGCTTTGTTCTAGTTTAATTGCCTTGTGAGAGGCAGGCAGTAAACTCACACTCCTGTAGGTAGAGATAGTGTTTTATCTGGAAAGTTTTTACCTTCGAAACCACTGGGAAGAGGTCTATATTTAATGAAATATATATTGCCTGGGAAGACAGGCCTTACACTGGGATGAGTAAAAGAACGTCTTCTCTTTCTGGGGTCCTGTGCTTGTTTTGCCCAAGGAGACATCCCCACAAGGGAGAAATGAGCCAGCCCCTTAAGGCTAGCAGCGGGTGGGGAGCAATGCAGGGAAGCGCCTGTCAGAAGCCCCTAACGATGGGCACACAGTGGGGCAGATGGCTCTGGACAGAGATGCAGGCCGGGTTGGGGGCACCAGCAATTCTGCATTGCTCACCCCTCCTTTGCCTCTGAATGCTCATCCCATCGGTCATGGCCCAGGCAGGAGATAGAAATCACACTGATGCCCACCAAAAGCAGAATTTAGTAGAAAGAATTGTTACCTGGGTACTGAAGGAGTGAAAGGCAAAAAGGAAACACTAAAGTATTGTGGAGGGAGCAACTGCAGGAAGCAGGAGGAACACAGAGAAGAGCTGGAATTACTAAAACAGATACTTAGAAGGAGGGGTCTCATGCAGGTGACACTCATACCACTGAGAAGGTGACATCAGGCAGCTGGTGTTGGTGTCTCTGAGCTCAGGGGAGTGTCCCTGTGGGGCTGGATAAAGACCTCTGAGGAGAGGACCCTGGCCAGCTGGTGCTGGTATCTGGGGAGGGGTGGATCAGGCTGGCTTGGTTAGTGTTGGGAAAACTGCAAACTAGACTCAGCTGCTGCTATAGGAACAAATGGTTGCCACCAGCGTGGAGAAGCGAGGTGGGGGTACTGCCCACAGGAACAAGAAGCAAATTGGAAAGATCAGGCCTTCCCCTCCTTTTGGTCTTCCCCTCCTGCCCCTACTGATGAAGGCCAACAGAGAGCAGACAAGAGCCCAGCCCCAGCCCCTGAAGCAGAGTACAGAAGGGTGAATTGGGAGCTAAGAGACGACAGCTTTGCCATGGTCAAGTCTGCCTATGTAGCTATTCAGCATCCATATTCATCCTTCTGCACATGTTCCACACACCAACTAAATAACTCGATGGCTCCACCCAGGAAGAGGCAGCTACTCTTCATACAACCCACATGTTCTAACCTCCCCAGACGAGGAGATCCAAAGTCGCAATAGTCCTTGTGTCCATCTCTGAGTAGTTGGGAAGCTGGGCCTTGGCAGTCCCCAGAGCTCAGGGCAACTTGGGTGAGGAAGCAGGGGGTTGTTGGCACTTGTCAAGTGGTCTCTTTGATCTTGAGAGCCTCTCCTCCTACACAGTTCTAATATTTTTCTTAGCGATTCTCTTTCTGCTTTTTATTGTATTCAGGGATCAACAGGGAACACTCTAATTTAATACCTGTAAAAAAGTGTCGCAGCCCATGTCTCCTGGTGAATGAAAATGCTGGACTGGAATTTCAGAACGTGAACTCACCACTCTTTGAGCCGCACTTTCAATGTTGACTGACTCTTTCCTGAAGTAATCTGAGGTTCTTATGGCCCCCAAGTCCCTTGGAGCTTCAAAATGGTTCATAAAAGGACAAATGTGAAAAGAAGTTGTTCCCTAACAGCAATCATTTTTAAAATTATTTCTACATTTTATACTTTAAAAATTCTGAAATATTAGCTGTTAAAGTCAGGCTGCAAACTGGAAGCCTGAATAAAGAAAGTGTGGCTTTCTTATTAACAATAAAAATGTTCATCTTTGTAGGGAGGCTCCCCGCTGCCACCTAACAAGGTAAATGGGAAACATCATTGACAATAAACAATAATTCTATCTCTGGACTTACATGGACTCCTTTTAGTTTCCTCCTTTTAGTTAGTTCATAGTCTGTTTCAGATAAATCCTTGGGTCTTTCAATTTCTGCTCCTCTTCCTTCTAAGATGGCACCTAGGAGCATGAAAGTGGGCAGGGAGTCCTGTGCTGTTGTTCTCTGGAGTTCCCCCACCTGAGAGGTTGACCATGTTCCTAGGGGACATCCCTGTTGAGGTCCACAGCTGCTGACTCTGTCAGGGCCTGGTGGGCCCCCACCCTTACCTTGCCCCACCCCAGCTCTTGCTGGCGCTACACATCCTCCTGAGATCTGTCTGTGCAACCAAAACAATGTTACATATTCACGAAGCATTTTGTTTTCCTCCAGGGCAGCAGTCCCCAACCTTTTTGGTACCAGGGGTTGGTTTCATGGAAGACAATTTTTCCACTCACTGGAGTCGGGGGGTGACAGGGTGGCAGGAGGTGAAGCTCAGGCAGTGATGCGAGTGATGGGGAGCAGCTGTAAATACAGATGAAGCCTCATTCGCTGCCTGCCACTCACCTCCTGCTGTGCGACCTGGTTCCTAACAGGCCACAGATGGGTACCAGTCCTCAGCCCAGGGCTTGGGGATCACAGCTCCAGAGCACATAGGAAGTCTGCATTTCCCAGTCTCCTTTGCATCCAGGTATGGTCATGTGACTAGTTCTGGCCAATGGGATGTATACAGAGTGAAGTTTGCCTCTTCTGGGATTGGCCCCTCAGCTACTGGGTCACTTTATTCCCGCCAGGGTGACCCCCATGGCAAGCTTATTGCCAGCGCCATCAGCTTCTTTCCACATTGCTCCAGGAGATGTGGAACTTCCGCATCACTTCCTTGCACAAGGAGAGTCTGGGAGCTAAGCTTAAACTCTCCTTCTATCTAAACAAGTCTCTGAATTTTTGCTATGCTGTCCTCTGTGGAGCAGCCTCCTTCCATACTTTCAAAGGGAAATGGGGCAAATGCCCCTCACTTTTCAGTCTTGCCTTCAGCCTACTCAAGAACTTGACCTAGAGAGCAGGGGTCAGGACACTAGCATCACATCACTTGCTTTCCCATATAACGGGGTCACTAGTTCACACTTTTTAAAAAATGTAGCTTCCACATGATCCCACCACCCCATTTTACCAGGTCTGGGTTATATAAAATGTAGTCTAATCTAGTCAACTTTACTTGAACCAATGCATTGAAAAATTCTCCTAGTTAACTCTGTATATTTTGGATGAAAGCTTAGTCTTCTAATGCTCTGCTCCTTTAGAGGTGGTATGTGGTATTTGAGGTGGGGGCTTCTTGCTGGTGGAGGAGATGGGATCTCGGATCCATGCACAGAGTTGCAGGTACAGCTGTGGCTCCTCTGGCCTCCTCGGAGAGGCCCTAGTCCATCTGTTCTCCAGGCGCCCTGTTTTCACAGGAGGCTGCAGCTGTGGCTGGTGAACTCGTGGTCCAGCTCCTTGGCCCCATAAGAGCCTGGAGTCCTCTCCCTTAAGTTGACATCCCAACCTAATGCTCTCTGGTGCAGTAATCTGCTTGGGACTTACATACACTCCCCTGCCTGATGACCTTCCCTGCAGCTCTTGGCTACAAGTCACTTTGCCCCGTCACGGTGACCCTTCTGTCAGCTTCCCAGCGCTTGACCACCGATTCTCTCCCCACAGCAGCCCTGGGGTCTGCCTGAATCCTTACCATGCCACGTGGGAGCCAAAAGACCGTGGAAGTGCTAACTTCAATTCTCTTCTCCTTCTTTGCCTAATTAGAGGACCTAAAACTCCAAGTGGATCACATGGCCAATGTCCCTCTGCTTCTAGTTTCCCTCTGACCAAGGACAGGGGGAGGATTGGGACATACAGCTCGCCATCTTCCCCCCTTCTCTTTCTCACAGTTCCCTAGGGACTTACATTCACTTCCGGTCAGCCAGGACTTCCCTTTCATCAAAGCCTCTTTCCCAACGGGGCATCTCCCCTCCCCCTCCACCTGGCTATGTTCGCAAAATGGATGTTGAGTAACATTCAAGGGACAGAAATAAAAATTGTATTGGCTTTTTTTACTTTCAAATCATTATTCTTCCAGAAGCATATAGATGACAATAAATCTTGGATGAAATACTCTGATTATTTCACTATGGAAAGAATTATTTATTTTTCTCAATATTTTTATTTTGACAAATATAACATTTCTTGGCACATCCCCACGACACACATTCACCCCTAACACATTCACTACTCCCCCCGACCAGGCAGTGCTACAGGAACATTGCAATCGTGCGGCCACTTCAGGTGGCCCTGCCATCCCCAGCACCTGCGCACTCCCTCCTCAGAGGGCCCCGCTCTGCTGCCCTCAGAGACACAGGCACAGGGCTGGGCAGGAGTCAGGCCAGCGGTGTTCCAGAGTGGTGGCTTATGCCTACGATGGGGACAGAGTAAATCAGAGAAACTTCAGGGCAGTACACTGAAGTGTTTTGGGACACTTTCTAGGTTTTTCTAAAGCTCAGAGCTTCTAATGGGTCTAAAGATCTGCATTCTTTGAGCACAATTAAATCCATCTGATGCTCAACTGTACCTTAGTTCATGTTGTCACTGAGGCCATCCCTCAGTAACACTGAATTTCCACCCTTGCCTGTTTGATGGTGTTCCATTTTCCAAGCCTACAATTTTTAAAAATGTATTTTTTGTAAGACTGAAGCTGAATAAACATTTGCCCTCCCTTCCTCTCCCTAGCCACAGTGTGTGCCTGTAGAACGTTCCGGTGGTCGTTGCTTGCCCCGAGAAGCATCGCGCTATGTAGCGCCAAGTTCAATCGTTTATATTTTCTCCCCACAGACCATTGTGCCCTGAGCCTGCCTGCCTTCCATTGTAATTACACATTAAAAAAGCACTAAGTCAAAGATTTCTGAACTGCAACCTCCTTCTTAACTCCGAGTGTTTCTAGCCTATTATATAAGTGAGGGGTGAGGGGGAAGAGTGTGGACTTCGGGAGGAGGCAGACCTGAGTTTAAATTCTGGCTTCACTCTTTGCCAGCTGTGCAACCTCAGGCAAGTCACTTAACCTCTCTTGGTCTCAGGTCGCTAGGCTGTATGGGGAGACAGACAGAACTCTTTTCTTCTTGCAGGGAGGAAGGAGTTTCATGGAGGCTGGGGCTGCAGATCCCACGTGGATGAGAGAGGACTGTCATGGCTAGTCTGGGAGCCTGGACAACGTGAGTCAGTCTCAGAGAAGAATCAAGTGAGCCTGAGCCCGGTGATGCCGGCAATGTTGGTAAAAAGGGAGGAGCTGGAATCTCCCAAGGGAAGGAGATGGGACTGTGCCGTTTGACTCCTTTGACCAGTGGGGCTGCAGGCAAGGGAGGGAGGTCGGGAGAGAGGCAGCCACATGGGCAGCCCTCACTTGAAGGCCGAGACTGCAAGGTCCTCGTGCAGGACGAGAGAGGGATGAAGCCTGCTCTGTCCTCCTGCACTGCCCTGTCATAGTGTCTTTCCAGCCCTTCCATTAATAATGTCACACAATTGCAGTGCGACCCACTGTGAGTTTCTCTGAGGAAAACAGACAAAGAGTGAAGAACTGGGGAAGGAAATGTCAATTCGTGGGGCCTCCAGCAAAGCGAGGTGAATCACGCACAGCCCCACCACTCCAAGGTTACTATGTGGAGTCATCGTCTCAGCAGCAGCAGAGGCACTTGGACCTGCAAAGATAGAAAATGACGTGAGGGAATGAAACTGAATCATTCATTGTCCCCAGTAGATTGGTAAGAAATACCTTCACAGGCAGAAATGCAGGACCCCTCCTGCACCTGAGTGATGGGATTGAAAGGTGAGGATGGGAAGGAGTGGAGAGCTCTGTGTGATCACTGGCACAGTTCAAGGTTAATGGGAGCTGGTTCATTTCTCAATCCCTAGTGAACTAATGGAGCTAAGCAATGACCTTCAGTGGCCACCAATATAACTTAAATAGAGGTGCCAGACAGCAGACTCCTCCCAAGGGAGTGCATACCACCACGTTCGCAGTAGCCTTGCCCAGACCAATTGAACACGCGTCTCACTAGTCTCTAGAACCGGCTGCCAATTTACAAGAAATACAGGGGACAGAAGAACATATTAAACCACACCATGGGGAGGAAGTCAGTGAAATATAGATTGTGGCAAATTCTACAGGATAAACAACTAGTTTCTTAAACAAAATAAATGACAGGGAAAAAGCATGGAGGGAAAACCTATAGAAAAAGAGACTTTGAATATACAGCAACCAATACATATACTTACTTGGATTCTGATTCAAACAAACAAAAAACTGTTAGCCATTATGACACTTATGAAATAAGTGAAAATTTGAACATTGACTAAATATTTGATGATATTAAGGAACTAATGTAAATATTTTGGGTGTGATAATTGTATTCTAGTTATGCTTTTAAAAACGGTTCTATTTATTTAGAGATATTGTGTAGTAAACAATTAAGAAAGGGCTGGCTTTTGCCCTAAGCTTCTGGGAGGTAATCTCTAAACCCTTGGAATGTCATGCCTGATAGGAGTGTCTTTGTTTGAAGCTGAGGCTGGCCACACCAGGAAGTCTAAAACTGTAACCTGTGGTGGAGGCTTTGAGTCATATGTTATCAATTCTACCTGCAGACAGGCTGAGACTGGAGTTGGCCACATGGGCGGTTGACCATGGAGCCCCAATAAAGAAGCTGGACACCAAGGCTCAGGTGAGCTTCTCTGGTTGTCCATACTCGGTGTATATTGTTCCACATTGTATTAGTATGCTTGGGCTTCTGTAACAAAATATCATAGATCGGGTAGCTTACACATCAGAAATTTATTCCTCACAGTTCTGGGTGACTGGAAGTCTGAGATCCAGTTGTCAGCACAGTCGAGTTCTGGTGAGGGCTCTCTTCCTGGCTTGCAGACAGCTGCCTTCTTGCTGTGTCTTACATGGTGGAGAGAGGGTGATTTCTCTTCCTCTTCTTATAAGGACACTAATTCTATCATGGAGGCTTCACCCTTATGACCTCACCGAACTTAATTACCTCCCAAAGGCCTTACCTCCTAATGCCATCATGTTGGGAGTTAGGGCTTCAACATATTAATTGGTTGGGGGGGTGTCACTAACATTTAGTCCATAAAATACATCAATTCCAGGAAAGTGGTGACCTTCATGGAAATAAGACAGCAGAAGCTCTGTGTTTGGAGCTCTCCTGGATTCTGCCCAGTGTGCTCCTTCCCTTAGTCTGTACCCTTTGCCTATAATAAATCATAAACTATAGCTAGCAGTCAGTTCTTTGAGTCCTTCCAATGAATTCTCAAACCTGAGAATGGTTTCTGAGAACCCCTCACTCTAATTTTGCAGTAGGTGCCAGAAATGAGGGCGGTCTTGTGTGTACTGTGTGCCATCAAACACCAGAGACACATACTGAACTATTTATAAATACAATTAAATAATATGTTGCCTGGGGTATGCAGATGGTGGTATACAGGAAGCAGAATTATGCATGGATTGGAGGCCATCACGTGTCCAATATTCTCTATAGTAAACTGTTATAAACTTTAGCTAGTCTATTCAGGCAAACCTGCCCAGTTGAGATGGCAGAGATTTCCCTTCCCATCATCACCCCCCATTAGGAGTGGGCACCATCACCTTCTCTCAGGTTTACAGGTGGAGAAGGGTCCATGTGGTGGCCTAGGTCAGGCAGGCACTAAGCAAAGCTTTAGGCACAAGCAGTCATCAGTCCCTGCTAACAGGCATTCGGTGGCTGCTGTTGAAGAAAAGCCGTTGCTGGTTATCCAAGAAGAGTTAACAAAGCTCCATGCAGGTGACAGATAGTGCCTGTTGAACGGAGTCAGGCATGTGGTCACTGAGGTGGCGGCAACTGGCTCCCGGTGCTTGAACAAGCCTACTTAGTGTGACGGTGCTGGCCATCGGGGTGTTTTACTCTGACCAATATCTGCATTTCACTCATTCTATTTGGGAATTGTATAGTGTGAGCCTCGTGCAGAGACTGCACTGGTCTCCACTAGATAAATTACAGAAGATCAGATGCTCACTCTCTCTGGTAAGTGGAGTGTGGGCCTGACCTCAGAAAAACCTGTCATAGAATCTAGAGCTGGTCATTCAGGAGGCAGGAAGAAGCTGTTTAGAAGCTGTTCTGGCAGCAGGGAAGGGGATGGTGTTCAGTGCTATTCCAGTGGCAATTCCAGATGACAACTCCAGCATCCAGAGTCCCAAGGTGGCTCTAATATGCAACCTGGCCTTGGTGGTACCAGCCTCAGTGCTCAGAGTCTGGAGATGGCAGTGAACCTAATATCAGCTCCTATATCCAGGGACCACACATATGACAAGGTGACAATGTCAGCTTCTGCATCTAGTCTCCAGGCTGGCAACAGTGGAGGTGTCAGCTGCAGTATTCATGGTCTAGGGTGGCCCTAGCTGTGGCACCAGCAATAGCATTTAAAGCCTAGGATGGCCCTGGCTATGGCAAAGGCTGCAGCATCCGAACTTTTATGGTGATGAAAATGTTTGTTATCTTGATAGAGGTGTGAGTTACCGAGCTGTACACATTTGTGCATGGACGTGCACTAACACGCATACATACACACACACACGTTCATTTATCTGGCAGTCTAGTTTAAAACTAGCTCAGCCTGGGGAAGTTTCCCCTGGTAACTGTCTTGAGAGCTCATCTCAAGGTTAGACCTTGCAGTATGCTTCAGTGCACACGCGGCTCTGCGGGAATCCAGGTGGGAGGATTCCCTGGCATTATTACTGCTACTTTTTAAATGGACAAGTTCTATTTTCAGAAGGAACTGGAAGGTGCTGATTGAAAGCTGTTATATATTTCAAAGTCACAAGGGTTTCCCTGTGTACCCCACAGAGACAGAGCTCTGCTGTTTAGCCCAGTGAAAGCTTTTAGCCGTTCTTGGGTTTGCTAACTATTAGTGAACTATTAAATACCACAAAATGGGTTGGGGAGGGGGAATGGTATACCCTCGTTGGCAGAACATTAAAATAATGGAAATTTTTAATGTCTCTGGAAGCGTTTCAATGTGATCAGAAAGGGAAAAATACACTGGGAAACCTCCCAAATTTCCTACTATTTCTAAACGAATTCCTTACAAAGGTACAGTCCCATAAAGCCCTGCAAATAAGCTTAAGGTTTGCTTGTTTGGTGAACGTGTTTTTTGCCTTACACACACACATTTTTAAGAATCTTGTATGTTTATACGCCCTACACACACTACCTTCTGTGGGGATTGCTGCTCTCAGGCCTTGGGACTGGGACTGCCTAACACCACTTTCCTTCACCTCAGTTGGACTGGTATACACACACATGGTGTTGGGTGCCATTCATGGGATGGGGAAAGTCCAAGATCAGGCTGAGGCATGAGGAGGTGGGTTGCATTTCTGGGTATAGGATGCATTCAGTTTACATCTGAACCAAACCATCCCTGTCGGCTGGTGCCCACTACCCTCCTTGCCTTCCCTGGGACTCCTGTTTGGTTGTATGAGGTTGCAACCTGGCAAGAAAGCAGAGCTCTAGCTGTGAAGAGTAACTGACATATAGCAAGGGAGTTGGGGTGGGAGAGAATAAGACACACTGATAAAATAGTACCACTGGCTTCTCTCCACATGAGTTGTATGAGTTGTATCAGCAACTAGGACAATGTTCTCAGGTCTAGTTTTCTACCTTCTACCTGAGTTTGTTAAACAAAAGGTGGAGAATGCCACTCAGGGTCATATAAATGCTTCCATCAGCAGAAGACCAAGGGTCCCCGTGCCCTTAACATACTTTGCCATCTTAAATAAACAACACAGAACAAAGTGGTTTCACTTTAGCTCTCATGAATGCATGTCTTTGTCTTCAACTGAAAAGCTGGTACAAATAGTCTAAAGCAAACAGAATTGTTAAAGAAAAGAAGTTCCTATTGGCATTCACATTGGAAAACTCCCCGCAGGTCCTCCTAATAGCAAGACATCTGTGTGCCAGGGTCAGCTGGTGCCCAGCTGGTGATGGTGCTGGCAGTGCTGACAGGGGCTGGCTGTCTGGCTCAGCGGGGCATCTCATCTCTCTTCTCTGTCCCTAGGCCAGAATGAATTCATCTTCTCTGAAAGAAGATGAGTTCTCCATATTTCAAGTTCTGCCCATCCTTCAAAAGAAGGGGAACGGGCAGGTTGTCTAGTAAAGGCTTCTTAAAGTAAAGAAAAACAAAAGAAGCAGAAAAGCAAGATAAACATTTTTTTTTCATAGCCCAAAAAGTGAAACCTAAAATTCATGGGGAAATAAAAAATAAAATGAAAACAATGGCAATGTAAGATGCCAACCATGGATAGTGAGGGAAACATGGGGACTTATCTCCACTGCTTTTCTGCACTTTTAAAATTATTTCAGAGCAAGATTGCAGAATAGAAAGTTCCAGAGCTCATCCTCTCTCAGAAACATTGATTTGAACAACTACTCAAGCACCTGGATGAAACGAACAAATAAGAAAAGACACAGTGAAGAGGGCAAGAAGGACAGTTTCATGTTACCTGAGCTACTCCTCCTCCAAGACTCCCCAGTGCAGAAAGAGATATTTTCACTGAGATATTTTTCAACGAAGTGGTACACATCCAACTTCACACAGACCCCAGCACCAGGCCTGCCCCAGGGAACCCAGACATTAGGTCATCCTCCACAGACCCAGACTCTAGGTCATCCTCCAAAGACCCAGGTTCTAGGCCCACTTCAGCACTAGGCAAACCCCAGTGACCCCTTCAGACCCACTCCTGAAAACACTCTTAAACAGCCAATGAGTCAAACAGGAATTCAAAAAGAACATTAAAGGCAAATCTTGAGATAAATGAAAACAAAAACACAACATATCAAAACTTATAAGATGCAGCAAAAGCAGTCCTAAGAGGAAAGTTTATAGCAATCTACATTAAGAACATCTACGCTAAGAAATATCAACATCTACATTAAGAAAAAAGAAAGATCTCAAATAAACAACCTAATGTTACACCACAAAGAACTAGAAAAACAGGACAAACTAACCCCAAAGTTAGCAGAAGGAAGGAAATAATAAAGATTAGAGCAGAAATAAATGAAATAGAGACTAGAAAAACAATGGAAAAGAGTTGGCTTTATGAAAATATAAATAAAATTGACAAACTTTTAACTAGACTAAGAAAAATAAAGAGAAGACTCCAATAAATAAAATTATAAATGAAAGAGGAGACATTTCAACTGATACGACAGAAATACAAAGGACCATAAGACACTACTATGAACAATTATATGTCAACCAATTGGATGACCTAGAAGAAATGGATAATTTCCTAGAAGCATAAAACCTACCAATACCAAGAATTTTTCAATGAAGTGGTACACATCCAACTTCACACAGACCCCAGCACCAGGCCTGCCCCAGGGAACCCAGACATTAGGTCATCCTAATCCTGAATCTTGAAAAAATAAAAAATCTGAACAGAAACTTAATAAGTAAGGAGATTGAATCAGTAGGCAAAAGTCTCCCAACAAAGAAAAACTCAGGACCTGATAACTTCACCTGTAAAAAGAATAATTAATGTCAATCCTTCTCAAACTTCCAAAAAATTGAAGAGGAGAACATACTTTCCATTTTACAAGGCCAGCATTATCCTGATACCAAAGTTAGACAAGAACACCACTAGAAAGCAAAATTACAGACCAATATCCCTGATGAATATAGATGCAAAAATTCTCAAAAAAAAATCAAATCAAATTCAACAGCACATTAGAAGGATCATAGACCATGATCATGTAGGATTTATCCCTGACATGCCAGGATGTCTCAATATACACAAATCAATAAATGCATTTAATCACATTATGGAATGAAGGGTAAAAATTATATCATTTTCTCAATAAATACAGAAAAAAGGTTTGACAGAATTTAACTCTCAACAGATTAAGTAGAGAAGGAATGTACCTCAACATAATAAAGCCCATATATGATAAGATAACAGCTAACATCATACTCAATTATAAAAGTTGAAAGCTTTTCCTCTAAGTTCAGGAACAAGATAAGGGTGCCCATTCTAATCACTTCTGTTTAACAGAGTGCTCTAGCCAGAGCAATTCAGCAAGAAAGAGAAATAAAAAGGATCCAAATTGCAAAGGAAGAAGTAAAATTATCTCTGTTTGCAGATGACGTGATCTCATATATAGAAAACCCGAAAATTCCACCAAAAAACTTTTTAAACTAATAAATGAATTCAGTAGAGTTGCAGAATATAAAATCAACATTCAAAAATCAGTTGCTTTTTTCCCCCAAGATGGCAGACTAGGGGCTTTTCCAGTGCACCTCATCCACTTAGAAAAGCTAAAATAGTGTATAGACAATCACACTTTGAATACTTATTGAAGAAGGAATGTGGGAGATCAAGAGAAAAGCTAAAGGAACCTCCAGTGTCTAGGAAGGAGAAGGAAGGCGGGCATCCCATGTGGTTGGGACTGTGGAAAACTGGGAGCAAATCCCCGATATGGGAGAGGTGAGTGAGTGTCTCTCTGTGGTCTACTTTCCCACTGGGAAATCATGCAATCCAGGCCATAGGAGAGCACCTTGCCCCTCCCAAACCCTTGGCTTAAGTTGGAGAACAGCAGGGAAACTGTGAGAAGGAGTTACTCTGAGAAGTATCCCAAGCACTCCTCCAGACCTGAGCGCCCTCAGTAGGATACCATTCTCAATCTTAGCTCTTAGCAAGCAGCATGGGGGCTTGGGAGATAGCAGTAATGGTAGCCTTTGATATCAGAGAGACTCAGGCTGGGGCTTGGAGAACTGGGGCTCAAGTGGGGGAGAAGCTCCTACAACAGGAACTGAGAAAAGAATGTAGTATGGGCTCCAACCACTGACACTGAAGCCAGGGTCCAGCCACTTGGCACTGGAGTGGGAGGAGAGTTACCAGGAAGGTGCGGTATTGACCCAGGTAGTGACTCCTGTGGCCTAGGGCTGCATCATGGATTAGAAGCAAACTGCAGTGATTAACTGGATATTTTGAATGGCTGCCACAGTTGGGATGGAGGAATGAGCCCCACAGAAGCTAGGAGATGAGAGAAAATATGCCCCACTCCCACTGGCCAAAGCTGTGGTGCTGGGACTCCCCCCCCCCCCGTGCTAAGACCTCAGAACAGCATCAGTTGCCCTCATCCAGGCATTTTGCTAGGGGCCTGAGAACTGCCCCACCACACCTCTTGGGGCCAGTGCTTATATCCGCCACCGGTGGGCCTGAATACAGGCTTGCCTGGTTCAGCTTCACCACGCTTCACCCATCCCTACTAAATGAAGGCCCCTGGGCATTCCATTGCCGAACCCACTACCTGGGACACCTCACCTAAGAATTTCTCCTGGTTAACAGAGGATGTACATAAATCATGCTATTACCCCTGCAGCTGGATCTTACCTGCAAGTGCCACCTACAGGCCTGGAGGCTGGCCCCCATAGCCCATTACAGTAACTGCTGACATAAGAGCACAGCGCTTAAGAATGAGAAAAGTGTCTTGTGATCACTGCTACCCCCATCACCCATGCCACCTCAGCTGCTCAGGAGGTTGTGAGATTACTCATCTACCTGGTACACCACTAGTACAACTGGCATTTGAGAAATCCATGAGAGTAAGGCTATTTATGGCCAAGGAAATAATATAAAGTCTTCATCACTGCATGCACCCAGAAGCAAAGCCAAATGACCCTATACAAAATACATATCATAGACACATTTTCAAGAAAAAAAGCCCCCCTCCAATGAAAGAAAATTCAAAAATAAGGAGTAACCGTTCCCCCAATGCACAGAAATCAGCTTTAAAGATACAAGAATGATAGAAAAAATAGTTATTATGACAGCCTCAAAGGAACACAATAATTCTCTAGTAATAAATCCTGACCAAAAAGATATCCTGAAATGCCAGATAAAGAATGCAAAATATTGATTTAAATAAGCTTAATGAGATGTAGGATAAATATGAAAACCAATACAAAGAAATCAGAAAATCAATTCAAGATATGAATGAGAAATTTACCAAGAGGTAGATACCTTTAAAAAACACCAAACAGAACTTCTGGAACTAAAAAATTCATTGAAAGAATTACAAAACACATCTGAAAGCTTCAACAATAAATTAGACCAAGAAAGAATTTCAGAACTTGAAGACAGGTCTTTTGAAATAATCCAGTCATGCAAATATAAATAAAAAAGAATGAACAAAGCCTTTGAGACATATGGAACTAGATAAAGCAATCAAACTTACAAAGTATCAGTATTCCTGAGGGAGAAGAAAAAGCAAACATTTTGGAAAGCATATTTAAGGAAATAATTGATGAAAATTTCCCAAGTCTAGCAAGAGATTTAGGTATCCAAGTACAGGAGGCCCTATGATCCCCAGGAAAAGATATTGGTGTAGAGAAGGCATGGGAGGAGAGCTAACACTGGGCTTAAAATTCCCACAGAAGCAAGAACACAGATCCAGATATGAAAACAAAACCACACAAGGCCCAGGGAGGAGATGAACAGGAAACCATGTTTGTTGGTCATGAATCTGTTGTTCTTGTTGATGGTGATGATGCTGATGATGAAGATAGATAGATAGATAGATAGATAGATAGATAGATAGATAGATAATATGTACTGAATACATACTACATTCTGGGTAGTGCTCTATGTGCTTTTTCTATTTTATCCTAATTAGTCCATCCAAGAAATAAAAAGGCAATGCAAATTATTGCAATTTTACAAATGAATGCATGGAGGGTGAGAATAGTTATTTTCTTGGTTTAATAATGTACAAGTTCTCAGCCCAGTTTGCACAGGCACTGCCAAAGCACAAGCTGCAAATTATCTGCCCACCTCGTCCTTGCCTAGTGCTAAATCCCAGCCATCCTCCGCAGGCCAGCATGTAGCCCTATCACGATGTACTTTGACGTCAGCTGACATTCTCTTTGAATCCTAAAATGTCCCTTTTTCCTTCTGAACATTAAATCCCTAATGAACTAAACCTCACCATAGGAGGATTTTCTCATATACGTTCTTTAATTTATCATCAAAATTACCCCATTGGGATGGGAAGTGGACCAAACCTGAGAAGTGTGCTGGCTCCCAGCCATCTCTTCTCTCCCTCTGTCCCCAACATCCCAAAATATTATATAAGAACCCATGATGACTTATTCTAGCTGATTGGAAATGTTCTTAAGTAATCCATCAGTCTTTTCTGAAGGAGAAAGTCCTGACCAATCTGGAATCTAAGAAACTAAAAGGCCCAAGAAATCTATAAACGGTGAAATTACCACCAAGCATTCAGTAGCCAATGAGAGGGAGATTCCATCAAATTCCACCACAGGGGGCCTAATCTGACAATTAGCATGAATCACTGAATTAGAATCAGTATCATTTATCAGTCAACCAGAATGGGTCGCCAATCAGCCCTTAAGCATAGGCTGCTTCATGGGAGGTGATGGTGGAGTGTCATTCCAGTACCACCGCCAACTAGCTAAGTGACCTGAAGCCCCAGTTTCTTCAACCATACAATGAAAAATTTGTGATTCTAGTTCTAAAAGTCTGTGTTCCTTCTAGGGCTTCTAAAGTCCAGAAATCTGTTGGCACCTGCTTGGTACCAATAAATAAACATTGATTTGCTCTGTTCTACTGATATTTCTAGCAAACATTGGTCCCAGGTCTTCAAGAAGTTAGCAATTCTATTTTGGGGATGATAATCCCCAGCTGAGGTGTCAAAAAGAAAGGACAAATCATCAACAAATAGCCTGAGGGATTCCAAACACATCATAAAACAATTTGTGATGAATTTTATAGCCTTGTCTCAGGTTTATGGAATTCTGCCTTGTATGCAGAAGAGCTCAAACGCATCATAAAAAATAAAAAGACCTTGCCAAACCCATAAATAAACAGCTCTGAGTTCTGATATCCCATTTTCATGGTACATTCTTCAATTCTGCTGACCATAGTGGCATGGGTTAATGTTGAAACTGGATTTCACATCTTTCGTTTTGAGTATTCCCAGAGTCATCAGGGCTTGTCAGCTTCCTAAATAAACACTCAATCATTTGGGAGGTGACAGAGTAGCACCAAGCCCAGTCCTGGCATTTCCCTTGTGGACCTACTATATCTTAACCATTCCTGCTCCCTCCTGACACAGTCCCAGCCCCACCAGGACAGAATTGTGGGTAAGACCCGCTGGGGTGGTGCTTAATAAGAAAGGCAGAACACTGTGGCAACGGGCGCTGTTGGTACCTGGCCCGTATCTCCTCGACACTCACCATTCTTGTGTGTCAACCCGGTACCTTCCACCTGCAAGTTGAGAGTCTTTGTCAAGCCAAAGACCTTCTCTGGTCCCTGGAGCCTGCTCTGCCTGGGCACGTGGAGGCTGGAAGTGTCAGGAATTTAACGCCCTCTGGGAGCGGCCTTGAAACAAAAGCAGATGGGAACAGTGGACAAATACCCCAGGTCCCTCACTCCTTAGGGAAAATAACACTGAGGCATCTTCCTCTTTCTCTCAGAGGTCTCAGAGGGATAAAGTCCCAGTTGCCCCAGTAGTGTGCTCAATAGCACACACGCTGTTGGCTTTCTTCCACTCTCTGTCTCATGTCTCTGCTCTCAGATCAGTGCTTCCTGGGTTCACTTCTCAAACTACTGCCTCCTAGGGAGCTCAACCTAAGAAAGCCTTTCAATGTGGTGCAACGGGTAATCACGTTTCTACACGGCCACACATGCAGGCATACACACCTATATATTTACACAGAACCTTCCTACATAGGGTTTAAAGCAGTCCACAATTATTTATTGAGTCTCTTATACATGCTTAGTGCAGTGGGATCAAAAAAAGAAATTTATAGCTTTGTATTACATTTGGGGTTTTTTTTTAAATAGCATTTCTTTCTTTTCTTTTATTACAAAAGTGATAGATGCTTATTGCAAAAAAATTATAAATTATAGCTCAGTAAATATTATAAAATTTACATCATCAATAACCTTACCACCCAGGTTGTACCCTTGCTGATATTTTGGTGAGCATCTTTCCAAACAGGAATGAATGTGTGTGTACCTGTATGTGCCTGTGTGTGCATGTATGCTCACAAAAGGAATCCTAATGTGTATGCTGTTTGGAATTCACTTTTTCCATTTGATAATTTCTTAAACATCTCAACACATAAATATTCTGTAGCAACTGAATTTTAAGAATGCAATAGTGCTCCATTGTACAGTTATGTCATAATTTATTTAATCAATTACCCATCATTGGACACATAGGCTAACATTTAATAGTCAAAGCACCATCACAGACATCAGTTCTTTTGATCCTCCCAACAAGTTTTTGTTGGAGAAGGCAGGTCAAACAGGAACTGTTTGACAGATGAGCCAACAGGGGCCAATCTCATAAAAAAGACAACATTCAGACATATGAAGCATCACAAAGACAATAAAATATTACACTCTGTGGAACTGAACATAAGTTGTATTAAAGGTACCAATTTTTCCTTTGTCCTGCACACATGCCTTTAGTGAGGGCTCCATTCATGCACCCCAGATGAATGGGCATCATACCATGTCACCCTACATAATCTTTTGGATCACGGTTGATTGAGCCATGATGGACACCTGACCAAAGGAGAGTTCATCCACTGGTGGACCAGACCTATGTTTCATGTGTCACAGTTCAAAGGGTGATCTGGGTCAACCAAAGTCTTCTTGTCTCAAGTACTAGAACTAAGAGACAGAGAGGGAAGTTTTTGGTCAGTTGTGGGCTATAGATATGTGTAGATGGGTTGTGTCAGTATGTGCCAGAATAGTCAGGGAATATTCACAGAGGAAGTGAGAAGGTTCCAGATCTCATAAGATGTGCAGGATTTGGATGGTAGTGGTGCGAGGAAGATGATGAGGGATGATGGAGTAAGCTTGGTAAGTCCTAGGAAAGATCCTTATAAATTCCTATATCATGTCCCTTTCTGAAGAAGGAGGGACATTGACACTTGAGGAATAAAAGCCTCAAGGAAGACCAAGAGGAACTTCCGCTTCATCACATAATCACTAAACAGGTGCCACAGAATATGAAGAAATGAAATGCCCAAGGAAGAGCCTGTCAGTACCACCACCACCTCTCTTAGACTGACAGCTAAGGCCTGGAGGTCACTGGCCTCCCTAAGGTTAGGTAAGGAGTAGCTAAGGAAGTGAGGTGGTGAGAGAAAAGAACAGGGGTAATACATTGCGCATGAGCCATATGGGGACACCTGGAGCTCTGAGTGTGCCCTACCCCTTGCCTCAGTTTCCTCCTGGGTAGAACAGAGCCACTGTTACTTCCCTCCAGCCATTGGCAGGTCAACTAGAGTCCATCTACTACTCGCACATCAGCCCGGTTAAAACCTCATCCTAGCACCAAGAGAAGACTTCCCAGAATGGCTGAGGAATCAAAGGGACATCAAAGAGAGCATCAAAGAGACATCAAAGAGACATCACCACTTTGTCCTCGGGAACATTAGAAAGCCAAGAACGCAAATATTTCTGAGTAGCAGTCATGTCACTAGAATGGAAAATGTCCAGTGTGCAGGCAAAGAAGCTCACGGCACTTGCGAACAGACATTGGCAGGGAAAAAGATGGTTTCTTCAAATCCTTTCCATGTGGGTGTTATTACATATCTAGGAATGTAAAGCATCGCTCCCCAAGAAATTGAAAACGTGCGCTTTCATCCACTGCCAATCAATTAATCACAAATGAGACTTGGTTTCCGGTCCCAGCTTCGCCGCTAGGAGCATATTCCCATGCAACGTAACAGGACACGTCGCAACGCAATACTCCCCTCTCAGGGCGGAGGTGGGGCGAGAGAGTGGTGAGGATGCCTTCCAGGACTAACAGCACATTTCAGCCTCTGAGCTCTGAGCTCTGTGCGAAGCCCTGGTGCAACTCGAAAGAAGCGAATTTAAATCGTTGGGGGAAACCTATTTCCCATCCTTGCGCTTGCCTGGGGGACTTGCGCGCACCGGCCTGCAGGGGGCAGCATTGGCGAGAACGCACCTGGCCTGTCTCTCCCCGTCTCTGACTTCCCTCCACCTCAAGGAGGTGATGCTGTTTTTCACTCCATCCAAGCTCTCTACTGTCAGGCCCCGGTTGACTAGCCTTCATTGCTGTCTCTCCCCCTTTCCCCTTCTGTCCCTCTGCCATGCTTCAGGTGGTCACACGGTTCCTGGGACACATGACTCCTTTCTGCCTTTGGGGTGGTGCGCTCACTCCAAAATCTTCACCGGGTCTTGTACAGTCAGTTCTTCTGTCACCAGCCTGTGTATGTGTTCCTAAAAATCACCGTGCCATAAAACCACAGGCTCACGAGGAAAATGAGGTTAGGAGCCCAGCATTCAAAATCGTCAGTGACACATTGTAAAAAAAAGATGAGAACCAAAGAAAAATAACAGCAGAGTTTTACACAGGTTAAATGGATAAGAAATAGATAAATATGACAATGTGTCACTTGGCTTTAAACAAGGCCTCAAGTTTGCTTGTGGAAGTGGACCTCGGGGGGGTTGCAGCTTGTGAATTATTGTGAATGGAATAGGAGGAGGTTATCTAAAATCAGACAAAAGTTATGTCACTAGACGTGCACGGGTGCATCTCCTAACACTCGTGGTGAGTGGAGGCAGCCGGTAGATGTCCAAGGCCCCTGCGTGTGCCTTTCCTGTATTCCTGAGCAGCTCAGTTCAGCTGGGTGCAGTTTTCTGTTTTACCTAGATTGTTTATGGATGAAATCATGCATAAGAAAATGAGGAACTTGTTTCCTAATATAGCAATCACATTGGAATAAATTCACATTTTCGAAACAAGCATGAGAGCAGAACTGACTGTAATTTGAGTTTCAGCTGCTACCTCTTCAGACAGCCCTTCACCTGCAGCCCAGTCAAGTTCTCCTCCACCTCGAGGCTCCAACACACTACCGTGTTTTATTTTCCTTGTAAGAGTTATCATAGTCTAAAATTATCTTGCATATTTACGTGTTTGAGTTTCCCCCTTGTTAGATTCTAAGCTCCATGAGGGGAGGGACGTTGTCCCCCTTATTCAGCACGTATGTGCCCCGCATTCTTCCTATTGTCTGACACAGAACAAGTGTAAATAATAAATATTTTAAAGATTGATTTGGTTCTTTGCATTTTCATCACGTTAGAACTCCTAGAGAAGAAGTATATGATGAGCATTCCCCTCCCCCACCACGGCCCACAAGACCTTCAATAAAGGTCAGTGAGAAAATTTTAATTCTTTTCCACCTCCAGATTTGTCCCAGATACCATGCTCCATAGCATATTACCTCCAAATGTAGAGATCTAGACAATCATATTTTTATGTTCTCCAATTCATGGGTCATGAAATTGAACAAGGAAGGCACAGTGGAAATGGCTTACTTCTGCTCTGTTATGTCTGGGCCTTCGGCTGGGAAGACTCGAAGACTGGAAGTGACTCAACAGCTGGGACTAGAACCATCCAAGGCCAGTTAACCCTGAGGTCTGGACCCTGGTCTGAGCTGACTCAGAAGTTAGGATTAACAACCAGAGTGCCTGGCTGTGACCGCTGTTTGTGGCTGGGTTTCCTCATCACATGGTGGCCTCTGAGAAGTTGACTTCTTATATGGCAGAGTAGGGTTCTAAGCAGTAGTGTTCCAGTGCAAAGGATGTGTCACCTATTATGACCTAGCCTCAGAACCTAGAGTCATACTCTGTCAAACTGCCACAAGACGTGGTGCAGTTTCTAAAAAAATACCCCAAAGATGCTCCACCCTAATCCATGGAACCCGTGAGTATCCATGGTTATGTTCTGCTCTATGGCATGGTCGCTTGTAAGATCAGGAGATTATCTGGGCGGGCATGATCTAATTACATGAATCCTTCAAAGCAGAGAGCCTTCTGGGGCTGATGGAAGAAGAGAAGGTCACAGAAATTTGAAGAACAAGGGGATTTCAATGCACCGTTGCTGGCTTGAAGGTGGAAGAAGCCACATGAAAAGGAATGTGGGTGGCCTTTAGTAGCTGAGAGAAGTCCCCAGCTCATAGCCAGTAAGGAAACAGGGACCCCAGTCCTACAACTGCAAAGAACTGAATTCTGTCAACAGCCTGAAGGAGCTTGGAGGCAGCTTTCTCCCTGGAACCTCCAGACAAGAATTGATTTGGGCTGACATCTTGATTTTAGCCTTGCGTGTACCCTGAGCAGAGAATCCATCCAGGCAGGAGTGGACTTCTGACCAAGGGAACTAACAAACGGATGTTGTTTTAAGATGCTGAGCTGGAGGTAATTTGTTACATAGCAACAGAAAATTCACACAGGAGCCCACCCAGATTCAAGGCAAGGCGGGTTCGGGGGCAGCACTGGGGGACACATATATTCTCATCTCTCAATGGGAGGAGTAGCAATGAATTTTGCAGCTCTCTTTTAAAACCACCACAGGATAATTTCCAGAGCCTATGCCTCTTCTTTTAATGTGTCTATACAATAAAAGAAATCTAGTGCCTCAAGAAACCCAGGTCTGAATTCAGTTATCTGTATCAGCAAACCCAGGCACTGGCTCTCTTCCCCCTCCATCCCCTCATGCCCGACACAGCTGAGGACACTGCAGCTGCTTGGCACCTACTGCCATCCCTGGATGCCCCGCTGCCAACTGGCAGGACTTACTGTGGCTATTTACATAAAACCAAACACAGGGACTTGGACATTCACCCAACACCATCCAAACTCTCTGTAGGATGTATTCCACAACAAAGAGAAATCCCAGGGATGCTAAAGTGATGATTTTCGCCAAAGCAGTAAAAATGCCAAAGTTGCAGCGGAGCTTCAGGGACTTTTGGGTGACAGACCCAGAGGACTAAAAGGTATAATAATAACTTAGTAAGAGAATATATGTTATAATATATAAAGAGTCCATCTTAACTTCATTATATGAAGATATAGTAACAACTTAGTGAGAGCCTGAAGCCAGAAAATCAAAACTTCAGGAATATTGTTTCCACTGCCTGAAACAGGCAGAAATATCAGGTGCATTGAGACCAGTGCTGTGCCACAGGACCTTACGTGGTGATGTCCCTTCCCTATCTGCGCTGTCCAACGTCGTACTAGCTATGAGAGACGGCTGAGAGCTCAGGAACTGAATGTCTAATTACACTTAAATTGAAATAGCCATACGTGGCTAGTGATCACAGTATTGGAGAACACATATCTAGACATTTTTTTCTATGGAACGTTTTATTTAGGAAACCTAGCTCTTGATGTGGCAAGCATTAGGTAAGGTAGACTAAGAAAGTTAAGTGGACCCGTTTTCAGTGCTGGAGTGAACAGCATCGCTTGGCATCCTATCATCTTGCCTACAGGTCCACTGAGGAGACCTGGATATGAATTACAGCAGCCGTTTGGAGCACACATCACTGGTAAATTCTCCCAGCCACTTTCCTACTAGGGGCTACAGGTTAACTTTTCAAGAAGTAACAGTCCAGAAATTCTCAAAAGCAACTGCTGCCACAAGTGATTTTTCTCTTCTGAGCAAAGCAGGAGGGTGAAAGGGAAATTAGTTTGCTTATTTTTCACCAACAATATAAAGACTCAGACTGTGGGAGCTTATTTGGAAGACCACAGAAACAACAGGAGGGGTAGACTGGAGCAGGATTCACAATAGTTTGTCTGAAACTTGGCCATCTGTTCAGGGAGAGGGTTTTTTTATTTTGTTTTGGTTTGGCTTTTTTACCATTGTCTGATTTTCTTCTGTGTAGTAATACCTTCCTCTCTCCACCTCAACTGGTTTATGAATTCTTAATACATCCAACGCATCTCAGAAAGCATTAATCTCTCGAGGAAAAAAAGAAAAAGATAAAGTATTATCCTTGGTCTTGGGGTTAGTGGGGCTTTCTTTCCAGATAGGTCATAAAATGGTTGACTACTTCCTAGTCCAAGCAAATTCTAGTTCTCTGTGGCGCATACAGCAGTGACCACAAAGGACACAGCTGAGGATGGCATATGAGCCACGGTTCACATGACTTCCCAGTATGGGAGGAACATTCCTGCAAAATTAAGGGCCAAGAAGTCTAAGATTAATAGTTGACCATTTTGTACCATCATCTCTGAAGTCTTAAAAAGGGAGTCTTGAGATTGTGCAAAGTTGACTGGCCCCCAACCATCATGCACACACACACACACACACACACACACACACAGCCCGATAAATTTGGCAGCCAAGAAATAACAGACAGTTGCTATTCTGAGACCACACAAAAGATTTTATGGGAACATGAGCCCCAGGGATCTCGTTTCCACTGAAGCAGGAGGCAAAGCTGCTTTGCTTCTCATCCAGGAGTTAAGCTGAAGGAGATACCTGGCAGTAGATTTCAAGCTAAGCCTCCAGGGAATTCCAGCTAGACCATGCATTTAGCTACTAAAACAAAATAATAGGACTCACAGAAAAAAAAAAAAGATAAATTAATGGATAGCATTGTCTCAATTTTAGGGTTTTCTCTTAGCAATGGTTCTTAAACTTATGATATATGTCATATTTATTTAAACTGGAGTCTAGTATAAGATGGTATTGGATTTAGCAACAAAGTATAAAGATCTAGCCATCTTCATACTAATATTTCAACATGCCATAAGGAGCCACAGAGACTGGTCCAGATTCCTGGTGCTGTGCCCTTGATGAGTCTGAGAACCAGTGGCCTGGCATAAACACAATGCCCAGCTGCACCCATTGGCATAAACACAATGCCCAGTTGCACCCCTACTTAGCAGTTGCACTCTGGTGGGCACAGCACTTCTCTAACATTTGCTCGGCCTAAGGGTCCTGATGTGGCCTCAACTCCTGTGGAGATTTTGGTCACAATGTGAGAATATTGGTTTCAGTAAGTGGAATATAATTGGAAAAAACCTTTGCTCAGAAGTAAGAGATCAGGATTCTAGGTCTAACTCTGCCGGTAAACAGCTCAAGAGTTTTGGACAAATCATCTAACTGTACCTCATCGTCATCACCATCATTATTATTATTTAAAAATATTTAAGTATGTTATTTAAAAATATAACCTTCAATGAACGAGTAACACTGGACAGAGATCATACAGTCTGGAAGAGAAAAATGTACACCCATCTACAGATTTTTCTGTATTTTTCATGGTTAATAGTTTTAACGAACATATTTTTGATGAGTTATCTTCCATTAGCGTTAGAAAGGTAAATTTACAATAAATTCTAGCTTTGGTAAAAATAGAATATTTAAATAATGTCAAGTTTTAATACACCTACTTTTGCTTTTTAATATTATTTCAAGTGCATTAATGTTCTAGAAAAACATAATAGAAGGACACATTTTCCTTTTGCCTCTGGCTCCAAATGTCTCAACATGTCACTGCCAGGTCCTGTCTTTATTTAAAATTTTGATGCTTTGTTTGCCACAAATTTCTTTGCATTAGATTTTATTTCTAAAAATATTATATTAAAATATTATTTATCTATTATTATTTCCAGAACTCATGAAGAAAAACAAGAAAGGGGAATAAATTCCAAGAAGAATTAGTAACCGGAAAGTAACACATGGTGGAGAAGCTATAGAACCATCAAAGACATAGAAAAGAAAGTTAACCATTCAGTAAGAAAAGACAGATCACCTATAAAGATGATTAGACTGATGTTTAACTTCACATCAACTATACAAAGCAAAAAGACAAGGAAAAAAACTTTTCAATACGCTGAGGAATAATAAATGTCAGCCTAAAATTGTATGTATAGTGAAACAATACTTCAAGAATAAAGTCCAAAATAAAGACCTTTTCAGACCCACATGCATACATACTAATAAACATACACTAAAAGAAATTCTAGGCCAGGCACAGTAGCTCACGCCTATAATCCTAGCACTCTGGGAGGCTGAGGCGGTAGTATTGTTTGAGTTCAGGAGTTCGAGACCAGCCTGAGCAATAGTGAGACTTTGTCTCTATTAAAATTAGAAGAAAAAAAAAAATTAGCCAGACATCACGGCAAGTGATTATGGTTGCAGGAGGATTGCTTGAGCCCAGGAGTTCGAGGTTGCAGTGAGTGTCGATGACGATGCCACTACATTCTATCCAGGGTGACACAGTGTGAGACTCTGTCCCAAAAAAAAAAAAAAAAGGAAAGAAATTCTAAAAGATATACTTTAGGCAGAAGGTTTCTAAAGGAAAGTCTGGAGTATAAAAAGGAATAGTTGGCAAAGGTGATGAAAATGTGGGTAAATCAAAGCAAACATTGCATAAAATATTGTATTTTTTTCAAATCTCCAATTTTGGAGGACTAACAACCAAGACTGATTAAATGTATTTGAGAGAAAGTGAGATAAGCAGAGTCAACATGTTCAAATCTGGTGTTGTTCCAGAAATTAAGGACCCTGATTAATTGCAGACATTCTTCGGTTCATTACGTATGTTAACATTTCTATGGTATGCACTAAAATGGTAAAAATAGAGTGCAAAACTTTCAAACAAATTGAAGGAATTAAAAAAGGAAAAGAAAAAACAATCCAGAAAAAATGCAAGAATAGAAATGCAAGAAAGATCAAAATAGAGAAACCAGACAAACAGAAACCATGCAATTAAATGGTAAATGGGATAGTCACAGACGAACAACCGCACAACCACACAAACGAGAGAACTGCAGCAACTCAAAACGAAACAGAGAATCTCAAACACAATGTTGAGGAGAAAAGCAAGTCCCAGAAGAATATGTAGAGTATGGATCAAAATTTAAAGTTAAAAAGCATGCAGAATGGAATGTTGATGAGGATGCATACGTATGTAATAAAACTATAAATAAAAGCAATTGGCAATAAACACAAAGTTCAAGATGGTGGTGAACTCCGGGCTGAAGTAGGAGGGGGCTGGCATTGGGGAGGGGCTCACAGGGACTTCAGAGGGTTTGATGATATTCCAATTCTTAAGCTGGGTGGTGAGTGTAGGATCTCACGCATTTGTCATTCTTCTCATTGTAAAAATTATTTTACATTTATTTAATTTTAAAATGGACATTGAACAACAGGTACTCCCAAGCCCCTCCTGTTAACCAGGTTCAGAGGCCTCCTTTGTCTTTCCCAAGGACACCCAGGGAAAAAAATTGCCACCACAACCAGCACTTGGGTACCCTACTTCCCAGAACAGTATGTAGTTATGCACTGTACTCCATGGTGAATCCTAAATATCTGTGATGTGTTTGTGAGCGGCATGAGGCCAATTAAAATCAAAAGTGTTTAAAGTTTATTTTTAATATCTGAAGACTTATTACTTTTGAGTTAAAATAGTTAGGATTCCTCATTCAGGTTTTTCAACACCTCATAGTTGCAAAATTCTCCACATATGTTAATATTTTAGTGGAATCATCTCACTCCTTAAAGTAACGAAGTACCGCGTGTGCTGGTGAGGGAGCGGGAGGGAGAGATGGCCGTGCAGAGGGTATTTACTAGGGTGGGGAAACGTCTGCTGCCATATGTAGACGGAAAGTGGGAACCGGCCTCCTCTCTGGTAACAGCATGACCTCATGGAGGGTAGTCTACCTACAGTAGGGCCAGCCCTCTGGGAGTGTGGTTAGGATGCATCGGCACTAATACCCCACACTACAGTGGCTCCATGCCCACCTTTCCCAGCTCTGCAGAAAGTCTAGTCTTTTTCCAGGATTTTTCCTTCCAGAATTTTTGAGACTTCTCAGTGGTATTCACCCACCTCTCAGATCAGAATTTTGTCACTCATGAAACTTTTGGGGGTGCAGAAGACACTGCTGGTGCCCTGCCCACATCCTCTCAGTGTGTCCCATGCCCATTTGCACCTAGCAACAGCAGGTCACTCTGCCTGAGGGTCTTCTGGCTCCCAGGCCTGCTCACACCCAAGCATGCTGCAGAAACAACAGTCTTGGCAACAGTGACTACACCACAGGTTTTATCTCATGGGTCATCTCATTTTAAACCCCCTGTGAGGCAGATTTTACAATAGTCCCAACTGACAGATAGAAAAACTGAGGCTTGTAAAGGTTGAGTCATTGCCTCAAGTCACCCAGCCCATAAAGGGAGATGCTAGAACTGCAACCGGATTATCTGAATCTGGAGGCCCAGCTCTTAAGCATGAGGCCAAAGAGTGTCTTCTGGATTTGAACAGGTGAGTCTTCTGGAAGTGGAACATTGACCCAGCAGCCAGGTGCTGCCGCACTGCACTACTTGCCGAGTTTGAAATAACTCTCAGTAAACCAAACTCAGCCCAATCTTTTATATACTCCCCAACAACAACATCTTCGGAACTCTCCTCTCACTGCGGTAGAGTGGGAAGAGATTAGGATTTGGGGTAAAGCACCAGGGTTTTGATTCTGGCTCTGCGTCACCCCAGGTGCCTCCAAATGGACAAGACACACGACCCACCTAAAGCTCAGTTTCCTGCCCTGTATCATGGAGTTAAAGATACCTACGCAACAGGGTGAGTTTGAGTATGCATATGATTAAATCAGATGATGTAAATGTTAAACAATAAAGACTATATGAACAATGATGGTTTATAGTATTTTTGTTCCTTAATAACTGTTATGCAGCATGAAAGTTAAAAATGCAAGCTTTGGAGTACAACAAACATTACTGGAAGATCCTGGGAAATATCTTTACCTATGAGCCTGCATTTTCATATGAAGTAACCCTCAGCCTCTAGTAAGGGAGACGATGTATGTAAAGGCACATCTCGCACATGTCCCAGAAAACAGTAGTCTTGGTGGCAGGAGCAGCAGCAGTAGGATTTGCTCCACGTTAAAACGCATCTGTGTACCTCTGTGACTTTATACACATGTTTGATGACCGGCATTTAGAGGCATTATAGAAGCATAATTTCCAGCAGCCAGGGACCCAAGAGTGATACTTCTGCTAAGTGGCAAAAGCCACCTTTCCCCGTCCCATGTTCAGATGCCACTGCACTGGGATTCTGGTCCCCAGTCTGAGAGATTGTGTCGTTCCTATCCATCCCACCCTGCCGTCCACCCTGGTAATTAGCACACTGACTTCATCATCACAAACCTCAATAAATGCTTTTAAATAATTATAGCATAAAGAAATAATTCTGTCCCACTTTGCCATGACTCTGAATCCAGAGGATAAAGCAACTTCAGCTCCAGCTCCCTGTCCCAGGCTGACCCCGCATCTGTATGTATTTGGACACCCACAGAGTTCTATTAGCTGTTGGTACCTTGCAAAGCACTGCATGCCATTCTATCCCCCACCTTTGATGATGCTGCACCCCAGATGTGCTGTGAATACATCGAGTCTGGCTCTTTCATTGTCCTGGTGATTTAATTTAAAGGGGTGTCTACTGATACATAAATCTGATCTGGAATAATTATTCATGCATAACCCCAAAGGCTTGACCCTGACAGAGACGGGTAAAGACCAGGAAGTGCACAGCAGTCATGCTGATGAGGACTCGGCTGAGTATTGCGGGGACACCTTCTAAGGATCTCTCAAGTGTTTCTTCTGAGCAGCTCTCTGTTCTCTGACAGTGTGCTGTGATGCTATGGCCACTTTGGTCTCTCCAGACTTCCAGCTCCATCCTTCAGTTCTGGGAGTCTACCAGGTTATCTGTCCCTCGGCCTCCCAAATGATCCTCTCCTCTCTTTTGCTGCCTTGAAATGTTCTTCAGGCTGTAAGCTGGGGTAATAATGCATCTCACCTTGTTTATTTCTTATCTTTCCTGGTGTTCCAATGTCTTGAGAACCATTTTTCATATATTCTATCCATTTTTTGATTTGTTTTAAGTAGAAGGGTAAATCTGGTTCCTGTTATTCCATCTTGGCTGAAAACAAAGGTTGCTTTCATTGATTTTTGTCTAACTCTTGAAGCCAACCTATAGTTGCAATTAACAAATGAGTGTAGTTCCATCATGAATGTTGGTTGATGTTTTATTTACATGAAGAAAGACAAAAGTGATACAAAGATGTATGTTGAAATGTTACTTGCTCATCAATGATCAGAGGGAGTTCTTTGCTCAATTGAATAATAGTTTTCAAATACTGGAAAAATGTTTCTGTAGGTTGTATGCCATTTACAATGTAATGAATTCTGACATGGCACGCTTTTAAGTTTAACCTGCCTTATTAACATTTTCTTCATCACTTTCCTAAGTCTAGCTAATCAACAAAATAGTAAATCAAACCCTGCTTTGTAGCATTTGCTGATTTTCATGGTATAAATATTCCCACCATGGATGATTTCAAACTCCCAATGTGATGTCACTGAACATGAACTTGGGAAGAGATGCTTGGAGCCACTATCACACGGGTATTTCCACTAAACAGATGCCATAGACATTAATAACCCCAAGAGCATAGATCCTAGTAAAATAATAAATGATGAAAGATGAGCATTTATTCCCTTTATTTTAAATATGATAGACTTAGTTGTAAGTTTTACAATTTAACTTTTAATAATGGTGTGCAAAATTCCTGAAGATTTGCCAAATAGTTCTCATTAATCGGAACAAGCCGAATTGCTCATCTCTGGATGGAGGCTCTGGCTGGGGCCTCAGGTGTGAGCACAAGTAGGCAGGACACACTCAGCTGTGGGGAATGTAATGCTAGTTCCTGCATCTTGCAGAAGTGTTCATTTGCCAAACGGAGAGTGTGGGCAAGAGCAACCGGATGGAGGGAGCAGGAGTTATCAGTCCTGATACCCCAGGTTCTCAGTGGCTGTCAGGATAGTTTCATGACTTCAAACAAGGACCCTGGGCCAAAATGTCTGTGTTGGAATCTCAGTCTCACTATTTAACTAGTGTGGCGCAAAGCATGCCCCTTAACTATTCATGCCAGTAGAACCTACCGTATAGAATTTCAGTAAGGAGTAATTATGTTAATGCATGATAAGTACCAAAAGAAGTGCCTAGTGTGCAGTAACCCAGGAGGGGGGAAGTAGCTAATGATATTACTTTTAAACAACATCCGCCCAGAGAAAGTCCTTTCTGTCAGCGCTCTGGATTCATCCTGATGGATCCAGGGCTGACTTTATCTTCTGAGAAAGTCTACGTAACACACAAATGCTGTCTCCTCTCCCTCTAGGAACACCTGGCAAACCTATTTTTTCCATCTCAGCATCACAGCAGTATAGACAACGGTGTGGCGGAGCAGACTCATACAGGTGCACCTCTTCCAAATCTTTGTTCAGAAACATCAACACATTGGCAGCTTAAAATCAGCCACGGTGGGAGCATTTGTACTGCAGAAATTGGCAAATACTACAAATCAGGGTTTTTTCTTCTGGAGATCTGGCAGTTAAACATTTATCGGCACACCACTGCTCTTTCTCATAGCCTTCCTGACCTAAGCAGTTTAATTTGTTTAATGGAAGGGATGCATCGTACTTCGTATCAAGAAAATCAATCTTTCTCTAGCAAAGCATTAAAGGAAATAACGTAGCCTGTCCAATCCCATTACCAGAAAATACTCCTGCGAAAGGAATGAGCAAAATTAGCCTGATACAAACAGTTTCTCAGGGTGGTTTTGGGAACAAGTACACAAATTCAAGATATCCTCATACCTAATGCATTACTGTTAATATTGGCTTCTGTGGAGTTGGCAATTTGCCGAGAGGAACTTGGAGTGATGGAGGCCTTGCCAGCAGAGGGCCCAGGATAATAGCACATCATAAAGGTACCAACTCCAGCTTTCTAGGCCCTTCCATCGGCTGCTACATTGCACCGCATTTGAGGAAAGTGAGGCCCAAGAGGAGAAAGCCATGGCAAGATCTCCAAGTTCAGCTGAGCGACCCAGAGCAGAAGTAGAAGCCGTCGTTAAGTAAGTAATTCTCTCTCGTGGTTAGCTAGTGTGGCCTTCTAGAAGGTAGACCTAAGACCAGGGAATGACGTAAGGGATGCATTATTGGTTCCAATTCTTCACCCCTCTTGGTATTCATGTCCTTTGCTATGTGACTTTGCGATCTCTCTCAGCAAAGAAGCCATTATTTTCCTGCCCCCTTGATTTTGGGCTTATCCATGTGACTTGCTTTAGCCAACAGAATGAGGTGGAAATGAGCCTGTGCCTTAGGAGGTCTCAAATACTTCCTGTTGCTGTGCTGCAGCTCTGCTATCAGTAGGAGAACAACACGCCTGCGTAGCCCACTGGTCTAAGGAATTTGAGAATAACACAGAACAAAAGTGCCAGCCGTTGTAGTCTGATGCCGAACCATCCAGCCAACCTGCATACACGAAGCAAGATGGTGAGCTGCCCACCCAAGCCCAGTCTAGATCAGCCAAAGCCTGGCTGGCCCCACATCTAAGAGTGAGTCCAGCTGACACCCTCAGAGCCACCCATGTGCATGCTATTGTATGCCACCGAGACTTTTTGGTTATTTTTTAATGCAGTATTATTATAACAATAGCTAAAGTGAAACAAGCAGTAAGAAGAAAATTATTTTTCTCCTGTTATAAGGAACAATTTCTTAAAATTTGAAAAGAGTTTAAACCATGAAATCTTTGGAGGTTTAGACTGTTGTATTCCCTTGCAACCACCGAAGCCCACTCAATGTCCAAGACACGATTTGTGCTCAGCAAATGTTTCTGTGTGTCTGTGTATCAGGCAGGGGTTTCATAAAGTCTGTCTGATGTAAAATGTCTCATTGCACAGAGAGCTTCTTGTCATTGGAAATAAAGCAGCAGCAGTTGTATTTCATTTCTAGAATGCTATAAAAGGCATTTTTGATTAAATGGATAAATTAATCAGGACTCATTCACAGGGACATGGCAAAAGGTGACTCAAACTGGCTTGATTTGCTGGCTCATGAATTTAGACTGTCCAAGGGTAGATCAGAGTTGGGCCACATTGTCAGAACTCAGACCTCTGCCCACCCCATCCCCACCACCCCTCCTCCAACTCTGGATTGCTCTGTGTTGGGATCAGAGGCTTGCAGGATCTTATCCCCGTATTTCCTCCAGGAGCAATGGTTTAGTAATTCAGTACTTTCAGTGAGTGTATAGAACAAAAGTACCTTGGATAATAAGAATCAACTCTGGCGGGGGTGGGGCTATGCGTGCACACCCGCGAGTGGTGTGTGTACAGACTCAATTGTGGTTTTGATGTCTTGCCTATGGCAATTTGAAGACACAGATTAGAAGCCATCAATAAGAGCAATAAGAATTGACAAGACAAGTTGCAGCAACACAATGAGGGAAGCTGCTAAAAGCCCTAGACACCAACTCAAAGACCCAGAACATACAGCATTAGAGGGAGCACATGTTGAGCCACACATTGTTGACTTCCTACTGCTCGCAAGGCCCTTAGCTAAGTCTCTTAGTGCTGTCACAGCAAACATCCGCCCTTGAGGAGTGTGTACTCTAACAGAAAACATAAGACACCCACACAGATACTTATTGCTGAGAAGAGAGGCCAGTGCCACAGAATATCAACCTGAAATTAAGTGCTATCAGGGAACAGAGGGAGGGAGAGGAAGACCACTTTGCTATTTCACTGTGAGACCCCAGGAGAGTCACTTTTTACCTCTAGACTTCATTCATTCATTCACTCATCATTCACTTATTTATTCAACTATTTTTCAAGCACCTGCTATGTGTCACATAGGCCATTGCTTGGTACTGTGGACCTTAAAAATCTGGATTCATGATTAAAATTTGAATTACAGTTGCATGGCAAGATCTCCAAAATTCAGGTATAGGGGCCAAGTTTGCCGATGGTGACCTGAGGTTTAAGCTCTTCAAGACCCAGGTAAAGCTCCAAAGTACAATGCCAGTGGAACCTCCACGGACCTGTCCGGTGGGGGATCCTGACCAGCCCCTCACTCAAGGTCAACAACAACCTCTCTGACAGGAAGCACCACACTCAATGGGATTTTTACTTAGGAAAGTTTGAAATATATCCAGGTTTTGTTTCTGATTTCGTTGGAGAGACTGGACATGCACTAAAAGCTTAAATGCCTTTTATTGGGAAATGGTGATTGAGCTATGAATGATTTTTGTGCTCCTGAAAATATTTCTCTAGTGAAGAACACATCTCTGGTCTGCCCAGGGGGATAATTCAGAAATCATAGTTGTGCCTCGAGCTGCTTTCTTTCGTGCTCATGACTGGACCTTCTGTCCCTGCTCAAAGTCTGAGGGCAAGTAGGCTGACCTTATGTTATTTGGTCTGCTTAGCTCAGGGTTTCTTAACAGTGGCACTAATGACATTTAAGGCTGGATAATTCCTTATTGTGGGGCCACTAAGTGCATTACAAGATATTTATTGACACGCCTGGCCTCTACCCACAAGATGCCAGTAGCACCCCCGACTTGACAACAAAGATACCTTCAGATGTTTTCAAATGTTTTCTGGGAAGCAAAATCATACCCAGTTGAAAACCACTGGCTTAGAGCAACACAAAGAGGCCAGGCAGTGTGTATTGTCCTAATGGGTAAGGACAAGTTAAAAGTGTTTGAAGAGCACATGGGGCCCAGCTGGCTGAGGACGGCCACGTGGAATGGCCACAGACTCTTCTGTTGACATAACTGTCCTCCTGCTGGACTTGCCGTGTGCAGTTTCCGTGGCTGTTTTCATCATTCCCACAAGCCAGGGACACTTTGAGCTGTTGGACGTGGAGGTTTGTGATTCAGAAGTCCCAACTCCTCCTCTGCAAATGGCATCTCCTGTCTGAGGCCCAGTTCTCTCTAGAGTGCAGCTGCCTTGTCGTTGATGTGGGAGATTACCAGGAGGCTTTCCAAAAACCCAACTTATTGGAACCTCAGTTTCTTCTTTGTCGTATAGGCAAAATAAGAACCACTGTCAGTGGTTTTAAGTGAGGACTCAGTGATATAATGCACAGGGAAGTGCTTAGCAAAAAATTGGACATGTAGACTCCAGACTCCCACAGGGGTTGCAGGAGCAAGGACCACGGAGGAGAGGGGGCTGGGTTACAAATGCAAACTCTGCCACTTCCTAGCTGCCTGATCCTGACCTCTAAGCCTCAGCTTCCTCATCCATAACATAGAAATAAAGATATTACCTACCTTCCTGTTTCATTGAATGAGGTGATTCAAGTAAAGCATGCAGCAGCCCACCTGGCCCACGCAAAGGGACATTCCCCACCGGGAAGTAGAAATGTTCCTGGAAGTGACATGTAATTCAAGTCTATGCTCCATCTCCTGCCAAGCCCCACATTTCCAGACGTCCTCCTTGGACCCCTGGCAGCTCCCTTTGCAGTTTGTCTGGTCCTGGCAACCACCATCAATCAAAGGAGCTCAGGCCAAACTCATCCAAGGATTATCCCCTCCCTGCCTCCCAGGGAAGGCCACTCTGGAAAGTTCTGAAAGCTGCCTCTGCATGATTCTTCCCAGGAAATAAAGACTTTTCTTGCAGGTAGCAGAAGACAGAAGGTTATAAAATCTCAGGCCGCAGGCAATATGGAATTTCTCTTAATTTGATTTTAAATCACTCGAAAGTCAGGAAACACGGTCACTGGAACTCCAGGCTTCAGGGGAGCTACTGTTTATGACATTCTGTGAGCACTTGCTCAGTGGTCATTCAGTCAACATCTGCTGGGCACTGCCCCTGAGCTGTGACCAGTGCTGGACAGAAAGGCGAGGTGTGGTCCCTGCCTTCGGTGAGCTCAGAGACTAGCTGGCAGTAAGCAGAAAATACTTTCCAAGCACCCTTGCTTCAGCCAGCCTCGAGGGGCTCTGAACACACAGCCATCACGCCAGGAGGCAGCAGGCACTGGCTGGTCGGAGACCTGCGTGAACCACCTCTGTGAACTCATCGTCTCTCAGAACTCAAAGGTGGTGGAAGGGCCACTCAGCAAGAGGTCAAAGACCAGGTTTAGGTCCTGTCTCTGCCACAGCCACCTGTGCAACGCTCAGCCCTCAAGGCCTCGGTGTCCTCCTCTGTAAAAGAGAGGCCACACTGACCCTGCTCACTGCAGGGATGTTGTGAGGGTTAAATAAGGTGGTAGAGGAGAGATAATTTTGCAAACTGTGAAGATCCAGGCCAATGTCAAAGCTTCTAAAATAGTAATTTTTTTTAAAATACAGGCAGTTCAAAGCTCAAAAGAAAGAAAGGGAGAAATGATTGCCAAAAGCCTATTATAAAAAGTGCTGAGGTACTTCCTTCCTGCCTACTTACAAATTGGCACAGATGGAAGTTTCATAGGGTGACAGGAACCAGTCCTTGAGGTTTGTCAAAATCTGTGATGTCTCATGGGGGTGGCACGTCAGGAATGGGAACATGAATGTCTTCCATGCAGGGGGATTGAAAGGTCACCAGAAGCTCCACTTGTGGCCCAAAGTATCTCTTCTCACGTCTCTCACCCACTACCTGCAAGCCTCAGATTCCATATTAAATAGCAATTTCTTCAGTTTTTAAACTGAATTAGAAATAGAGTGTATGTGGATCATTTGTCAGTTTTTAGCACCGTTGACCACTCTCACTGCATTAGGGGAATTCGTTAAGTGCCCCTGTCTCCCCAGGAGAAGTTCTGAATCCCACTTTTCCAGCTTCCCTTGCAGCTAAGATACAGTTACATGATCGGGCTCTGCAGACCAGATTTGCCTTCCTGGGACTCTGGCTGGAAAACAGCCATGGAGACTACCAGGCTCTGCTTGGAACCCGTGTTTGGGAGAGCAAGACAGATATGTCCCATTTCCAGAAGCGTCAGCAGAGGAGATCTAGGGGTGGACCCCAGGGCCTGGCATTGACAAGAACTGCTGCAGAGTGCTTGTCTCTATGGGAGCATTCTCTGGTGTCACTTGAGTGTCCCCCTAATGGAGGTGCCCCGAGCCTGCCTTGCTGGTCTGCGTGTGGACTATGGGAACCAGCCACTTTCTCTAATAAATTCCTTTGCTGCTGAAGCCAGCTGGAGTGGGCTTCCGATGTATTTGCAGTCAAGGGCGCTCCCTGATGGAGCATGGGATGTTCTACCACCTTGGTGTGCAACGACCACCAGAGTGACTTTCCTGACTGACAAGAGGAGTGGAAAAGAATGCAAGGCTTTGTAGGGCGACACAAACAGATACCAGAGGAAATTGCAGGAGCAAAAGAAAATGGGAGGCGATGGGGACCTAAGAAAAGGCAGGGATTTTCGGTTGTGTCTATTTGTGAAGAAAGGGAACGCGTGCCGTCTACTGCTCAATTCCCCTCATGCCCGCCCTAATCCACCCTGCACTGCTGGGAACTGTCCATCAGGTGGACTTTGCTAATGGAAACCCTGGTGGGAGATTAGACGAGCAGCAGGGTAGAGAACAGAGCAGGGTCTCTCTCCCTCTCCTCTCTTTCTCCCTCTCCTTCTCTCTTCCTCCTCCACCTTCTTCTCCTTCTTCTCCGCCTCTCGTCCCTCTTATCTCTCCGTCCCTCTCCTCTCTCTCTCTCCTCCTTCTCCTCCTCCTCCTACTTCTCTTTCTTCTTCTCCTCTATCCCCCTCCTCTTTCTTTCCCTCTCATCTCTTTCTCCTTCTTTCTCTCTCTCCCTCTCTCTTCCCCCACCCCCTCTCTTAGTAGCTCCATGGCCCCACCAACCATGGGTAGTCCCAGCTTCAGGCCTCTGATCTCCTCCTCTCTCCTGCAGCCCCAGGATGGTGCCACCTTCCTGGCCCCCTATTTTTCTTTGACTTCACCGCTCTGATCCAGTGCGCGGTGTGAACATCCTGCTACTCGCTTCTGTAGTTTATTCCAGGCTGTCCCACAGATCCATCTGCTCTCTTGGCCTCGATCACTTGTGTCACTAATTCCCTGCAGTAAATGTTCTTTCACCGAAAGACCTAGAATAGTTTCTGGTTTGGGGACTGACCCTGGACTGGTATGAGTTTAGACTAGTTGTCACAGACAGTTTTGCTTCAGGCTGGCTCTGGTTACTTAAATGGCATTATTGTTTCTACTATCAATGGTAACGACATTAAATTTATTTATATCCCAACTACATCGAAAAATAATGCATGCAGGTATAGAACACAAAAAGACAGTGACAATAAATCTGCAAACCGTGAAAAGAAGGATCATAAAATGAGAGCGTGGATGGGAACACACACTGGGACATTTTGTGGAGTCACCATGCTCAGAACGTTCCCATCAGGCCATTGTCAGCAAGTCAGCTTGGGTCCTGGAGAACTTGGGTCCTGTGGGACTGGGCCTGGCAGAACTGCTCAGGAAAACTGACACCCTGCTATGGCAACAATCCATTGAGGTGCACTATTTTTCACTTGTACTTCCAATTAAATTTTAAAAATGTATACATACATATTCACACTATAATATATACACATGTATGTGTATGTATAATAATAAGATGAAAGCATAACATCTCTGGGCCTGTGTTTACCCATTTTCTATGTTTAATTATTGAATTCTTGTGGCAATTAGGAGATCCTTAATTTATAGGAACCCGATGCCTCTGCAGGGGATGAACGGAACACTTAGATCTTTTCGAAGGGCTCTTTCTCTAAATATACAACCAGGCACCAGTCAGCAACACTGTGAACTGCTCAAACAGCCAAAGAATCAAATAATTGTTCAGGGCTCTGAAGGGGAGAGAGTGATCCCAGGTTAGGCAAACAGGAGGGTAGAGTGATGCCTTTACCTCTCAGAGAACTGAAAACCCACCATCGGCCATGATTGCAAGATGGGCCCCTCCACCACTTAGCACTTGGATCGCCCCACAGGGCATAGTCTGGAGAACTGCATCCCCCAGGTGAGCAAAGTTCTGCCTAGAACACAGGGCAGGATCAGGGCGGTTTGCCTCAGGGCACTTCTGTGGCGGGATCTGATCCTGCTTCCTCTCCCAGCACGGTCAGAAGCTCAGCCCTGCGTCTCCTAGCCAGTCGCACCAGGACGTGCACCCTGACCACAGCAGGAGCGGGTGACCTTTCCTGGTTCTGTTGGAGGTGCTGTCTTGGGCTGAATTCCACCCTCACCCCACTCCAAGCATATCCTGAAATGAAGATCTGAGTGCAAATGGTTTATTTGAGAGATAACCCCAGGAAACACCAATAGGCAAGTAGGAAGTGAGACAAGAAGGAAAAAATCGGTCAAAGGTATATCAAGAGCAGGTGATAGCAGTGGACAAGGGGAGCTCTCTCCTTCTGGGGAACCTCTGGAAGATATGTTAATAGCATGAAAAGGGGTGTTTCTCCTCCAACTTCTGTCCATCACTGGCCACTACCGGGACCACTAACTTCCTGGCACTTCCAGGTGAGGGCTGCAGGTGCTCACAGCAGGACGCAGTCAGCACCTACAGGACAGTGAGTGTTTGACAGACACAGGAGGGGCACCAACAGCCCTGCCTTGGTAGGTCGGCCTCCTGGCTGCTAACGCTTCTGGTTGGATGTCCTTCTGGCTTGTTTTTGATCTCTTTTTTCTTTTACTTCACACCTCTGTGTACTTCCTGACTACCTGGTTTCTGATCCAGTGCCCGGCATGGACATCGCTGCTACCCACCTCTGTGGCCTCTGACTGCACGTGAGGTCCCAGCTCCATTCTGGCCTAGTCACAGACGCTTCCTAAGTATGTACTAATGACCCCAACTCAGAGTTATCCAGCATCAATGATGTGCTGGTAAAACCTTTGTAGCATTTCCTGTTTCCACATGTAAATACTCTCACCATGGCTGATTTCAGGCTGCAGAAGTGATGTCCCAGTTGGGAAGAGATGTCGTGGCACACTGGTATACCGCATAGGACTTCCACCATACAGATGCAATGAATAATAAATAATCATGGAAAACAGGAAAATGTAGTAAAATAATAAGGAAGTGATGGATGATGATATTTATTATCTTTGTTTTTAATATAATGTACTTAATTATAATTTTACATAATTGAATGTATAATAATGGCTGTGTTTCACAACTGGCTCGCAAATTCCTGAATATTTAACAGTGAGTTCTCCCTAGCTGGTACACACCCACTTCAGCCAGTTAGAATCACGCTCAACAGCTGGGTTACAAGACGGTGAGCGTTATGGGTAAGCCCCACACAGTCCATGCCGATGAGCTGGGAAGCAGGGCAAGCATGAAAACCGCAGCTCCTAGTCCAAGGTAGCATCCTAAACCTATTAGTACTGAGACTGGGTTTGCCTTTAGGAGACCCTGTCCCCAGCTCTCACCCTTTGCCTTACTCGAAGGAGGCAGCATCATTAGCTTTCAATGACAGAGAAGCAAGCTTAATATCTAGGTTGTGTTGGGATTTTAGATCTTCTGTGCCCAGATCCTGTCTTTCAAGAAATGGGATAAAGTATGAAACAAGGGTAGAACAGAAAAAATTCATCGTTCTCTGACAGCACTGTCCTGACAGCAACATCTTGAGGCAATATTTATTACTTTAAAAATTCATTCTTAAATCAGAGTTGAATATCAGGCATTTACAAACTGGGAAAATTTTGAACACCTACATTTCCTCTTCCAGGGATATATGCTACGATTGCCTGGGTTTGTGGGTCTTCTGGCTGCAAATACTTTGGGTCCAGCCATGACTTCTTTGTCACCTGCCTGTAGCTATGTGGGAGGCCAAGGCAGAGTCTATTCTGAAAACTGGGCCACCGTGGGCGTCTCTCCTTTTGTACTAATTCCCATAGCTGGTGAGAATGGAAAATCTTAAGTTGATCTGGTGAGAGAAGGGTCAGGGGGATGTGGTAGGTGCCCCTAGAAACTCAAGGCTAAGTCATTTCCTCCAGGACAATGATGCTCATACCTTGGTGTCCATGACCCTTGACAGCTATTAATAAAGTGGAATTGTGATTCCCATGTGGCTGAAGTCTCTCCTCTCCTGGAGTTAAAAGCAGCCTTGAAAACAATTTAGCACAGCAAGTCCCACTTCTAAAACTATCCCATGAGCTCTCCTTGAAATCATAAAATTCTAAGCCCTGGCCAACCCCTAGACTGTTCAAATCACAACCTCTGGGAGTGGAGCACAGCATCAGTCCTTTCTGAGGGCCCACGGGGGACCCCCAGTACAGCCAAATGTGGGAATCACGGACTTACAATATTAAGGCTTTAAAGAGATTCCTGCCTACCCTAACCCCACAGCCAGTAATTCTACCATTCCGAGATGAACGTTAAGATTTATGTATAAGGGTGGTCATCACAGCAATATTTACACTAGTAAAAAATTGGAAGCAACATAATTGTCCAATAGGAGATTAATTCAGTGAATTATAATCCATGCTGTAATGAAATATTATGTAGTATGTCAGTTGTATACTTGAAGCATGCTTTAGGGCATGAGGAAATGTTCATGGTATATAATCTGTAACCTCAATTTTGTAACATATATACATATAGGTATATATGTTATTTTTTAAAAGTTAATGAATTCTGTAGTACTATTTCTGGGTCCTAGAAGTATGTGGGTATTTTTTCCTTCATGTTCGTCTTTGTACTTGTTAAGCTTTGTCAGGTTATGAGGAACACGGTCATGTTGTAGGGGAAGGGTTCTGTGAAGATGTACAAAGATAAGAAGACAGAAAATTGTTTGAGCCTCCCCACAGCCAGGCCTCCATAGACCGGAAGGACAGGCAGGAACGAGGCCATTCGGGGTAAAATAAGCTCGAGTAATGTAAGGCTTGTCCCTTGCCCCACTGACCAGTGGCTCACTAGTCCAATGCTTCACCTTTTTAGTGAGACAACCGGTCTGCATTGCTGCTTCTGGTTTTCCTGGGACTACCAACTAATTGTGTCCAATTTGAATTGTGCAAGAGGGGGTATGACTGGGGTAAGCAGATGGCATCCAGGACCGGCACTGTAGGCAGACTCTTCAGCCGGTCACCTGCTGTCTGGCTGCTTTGGGTCAGACCCTCATCCTTGTTCCAGTCAGCTGTGGCCAAAGCAGTAGAGTCTCATGTTCCTACACATGGGTGGTCCTGGGTGCAAATGAAAGTGATTTACTAGGAAGTATTCCTGTAAAAATTGGTGGGGGAATGGAAAGATGAGACCAGGAAGACTATGCAGTATTCAGTAAGGTCCCATGGGAGGACTTTGGCTCAGTCCCATGGGGCGCTCAGGAGAGCCACCGGACCTGTCCAAATTACAGGTGGGTGGGCAGCAAGGCAAGAGTGCTGGAGTGTCTATACCTCCCCATCCCTCAGTCCTTGGTCAGGAACAGCCCCCCAGGAGCTAAACCCCAGGCATTTCTGAGTCTCATTGTGCCCCCCCCTTTTTATTTTTTGAGACAGAGTCTCACTCTGTTGCCCCAGCCAGAGTGTAGTGGTGTCATCATAGCCCACTGTAACTTCAAACTCCCAGGCTCAAACAATCCTCCTGCCTCAGCCTCCCAAGTAGATGGGACTACAGATGTGCACCACGATGCCCGGCTAATTTTTTTAGTTTTTGTAGGGATAGGGTCTCGCTCTGGCTCAGGCTGTTCTCAAACTCCAGAGCTCAAGCAATCCTCCTGCCTCTGCCTCCCAGAGTGCTAGGAGTACAGATGTGAGCCACTGTGGCCCAGCATCCTTTGACAGCCTGGGGCAGTCTCCCAGGAGAGAGGCACCAATGCTGGCTGCTGAGAGCGAAAGCCCCTCATGACCGAGGGCATGTGGCCAAAGTGCCACCTCTGTTCTTTCAGGGGCCCAGCCCAACAGAACTTGAGCCGATCATAACGGCCACGGTGGAGCCTTGCACAGAATTAACCTTAACTCATTGCCTTGGGACTCCGGGTGCTCACTGGACCTGCCTTACTGTGTTGAGGCTGTTTTACCCGATCTTTGACAAAGAAGCACTCTGAACACCAATGGGAGTCCAGAAGGGGAAATAACAACGCAATTGCTCAAAGATGTCCCATCCCAATGGTATGGACAAGAGAGACCTGGTGCCCAGGCAACGCCTCTGCAGTCTCGCTCACACATCCAGCAACTCTCCCTTGCTCCCTCCTCTCCTAAGAAGGTTCCAGTACCAAGCTTCCTTCCCTTCTCCCTAGATCCTCCCCCTCAACTTTTGTTTCTGTTAGAACATTATTCACAATCACAGGTGGCTGTTCATTGAACCTCTTCTTCCATTTTCTGTTCTCAGCATAGATAATTATGCACCTCAAGTTAACACGTGGAGGTAAATATTGTGTTTTGGCTTCAGGGATATTACACATAATGTGGTTTTTTGTTTCCTGTGCCTCACCAGCTAAACAGAGAACATTGTGTCTCCTCCTGAAGGGGCTTGGAATGTTCTAGAGGATACATAAATACAGTTTTTAATTTAAAAAAACCGAAAACAACGCTTCTGAGTCCTGCCGCTAGCGTCCCTCCTCTTTTGAACAGCAGTATTATTTGTGACATCCGGCGGCAGGCAGAGCCGGCTGTGAGTCACGCCAGCAAGACACACGCTCCAATGCCATTGTGAAATGACAAGCACCTCCACGATCAAACGTGGGACGCTGTGTTTGCAGATTAAACAGGAAGCTTTCTCCTGAGGCTACTAAATCAGTACAGTAACTGGTTATTGCCGATTAGCATTTATGTTTGAAAAATGCTAAGGATCATTTACGTGTAAATCCTCACCTTGCCCCCGGAGGAGAGAAAGCAGGTTGCAACAGACCGGCCCTGACTAGCTAGAGGACAGCAACCATCAGACCCAGCGAGTTAGTGGAGTTGCCTAACACAACACTGCAAGTGACTCGGAAAGAGAATTCGAATCCAGGGCCTGCCCTGTGCTTCACATACATCTCCCGAATAACCGGTTATTAATATAAACGAGGGTCGAGCTCCCACACCGTAAGAATGGCCCTGACTCTCTCTGGCTCTGAAATGCAACATGTGAGTCCCACTCAATATTACTCAGAAAGTAACCTTACATAGAACCCTAGAACTATGAATAATTCAAAAATTGGCTTCAGTTCCCTACACACCTGCCAAGGAACTGGGGTGAGTAACTTAGCAGCCTGGAACTGTGGGCGAATTTTATGACACATAAATATTCATTCACTGGAACATTTACTGAGTGCCCAGGAGCTGCACACACACGAGGGTAATCTACCCACACATGACGATTGGAAATGAGAAATAAGAAGTGCACCCAGTCCTGTTGACATTGAAGATTAGTTTCTTGGGGGCACAGCAGAGAGGGGACCCCAGCAGGGAACCAGGGCTTGCTTGTGCCTTTGCCACAGCCCAGCCATGTGCCTTGGGCCAATGACCTCTCGTTCGATTCCGAGTCCTGCCCTTGGGAATGAAGCCGAGGATGCCTTTCTCCAGGAACTGACTCCATACAGAGCAGAGGACATTTCCACTGGAGTTTAAGGAGCACTATAATCTTAAAAGAAAAAAAAAGTGGGAGGAGAAATAAATGAATTGTTGTAAAGCCAATTGAATATGTTTTATTTAGTACCTGCTATTGGAATATATCAAAGGCAATGTAAAGTTTAACAAATCCTTAATTTCAGGGAGTTTGTGATCCCAGAGGGCAAAGAAATTTGCAAACAAGCAAATAAAAGGTAGAATGTGGGAGGTGAACCAAGACACCCAAACACAGCCACAGCTACACAGTTATGGAGCATGGTCACCCACCGGAGGACTGACAGGCTATGTAAGGAGGCAGCATTTGAGTGACAGCATAGAGCAGTAAGAACAAATGCTTCTACAGCACTTCCTACGCGCCCAGTGTGGTTGAAAGTACTTTACCTCTGGTAACTTAAATAATCTTGACTTCAGCACCATCCTGCATCACCTTGTTGTTTATTATTATTGTTATTTTAGAGACAGTCTTGTTATCTTTCCCAGGCTGGTCTCAAACTCCTGGCCTCAAGGGATCCTCCTGCCTTAGCCTCCTGAGTAGCTGGAATTACAGGTGTGCGCCACCGTACCTGGCTCTGGACATCGCCTTCTTTAGGATGACTTCTCCACTCTTTTTCCCTTCTTCATTTCTATTCCTGCTGTGGCCCATAATGTCAGACCCAGGCAGCACGCTGCAATTCAGCTCAACAAGTACACATCAGGTTCCAAGCACGTCCAACACAGGACATGATGGGTCAGAAAGGACCAAGATTTGGGCTCCACCACCAAGGATCCCAGTACAACAGATAAATCTGGATATGGGCTCAACTCCAGCTCAGAGTAGAGCTCTGTGTGCTGGGACGAGGGGACACAGATTCAAAATAATGACCAGGGACTGTGCATCTTTTTCTCTATCTTAAAAAAAAAATGTATGTATTTTTTCTTGATTGCGAAAGTATTAACTCACTGGAAAATACAGTGAGGACACAGAAGAAAATTTTCACAAAAAGACTTGGAAGAACAGGAGTTAACACATGAAGGATCAAGCTGTTTCTTGTGTGATCTGTTAGGCAATCTCTCCCCAGATCTTTTGTAACATCTTACAGTATTTCATGTGAAAATAACTTTTAAACTGAAGTAGTGACTCTCAGCTGGACAAGTGCATGGAAAAGAAATGCTTGATGCCACAAAGCAGTTAACCCCCGACTAGAGAGGCCATCAGAATTTGAGCAGGCCTGGACCTCACCGGCATGGTGGAGTGGTCTTGTGACTTCACCAGGCCGTGGAGTTGGGATTCAAGTTAATTTTACATAAGTTTCAAGGGCCGGGAGGCCCCAGCTGATATGAGGTCTATGTGTGATAAAGAGATGACTGTTGTCTTGAGTAACAGAACACTCACCCCACAAAGGACATTATACATGCTTGGCTCATTCACTTAACATAGTGTCTTCCAGTTCCATCCATGTTGCTGCAAATGACAGGATATCGCTCTTTTTTTATGGCTGAAAAATATTCCATTGTGTATAAATACTACTTTATCCATTCATGGGGGAGGGGAAGAAAAGTTGCTTTATGGGCACAAAAATACAGTTAGATAGAAAGAATAAGTTCTAGTGTCCAATAGCACAGTAGGGTGACTATAGTTAACAGTAATTTATTGCATGTTTCAAAATGGTTGGAAGGGAAGATTTGGAATGTTCCCAACACAAGGAAATAATAAATGTTTGAGGTGATGAATATCCCAGTTACTCCGATTTGATCATTACGTATTGTATACATGTATTGAAATATCACATGCACCCCATAAATATATACAATCATCATGTATCAATTAAAAATAGACTTTATATGTCAGCAGATAACCCATGTTGCAGACCCGTCAATGTCAATGTTTTTGTTTATTGTCTGCCTTTCTTTATCAGATTCTCTCTAGCCAAAACAACGAGGTGAAAGACAACAAAATGGAAATGACAGGAAAAATATTAAGAGACTCATAGGGTAAATATAGAAGGAATAACAGTGTTCTAATAGGAGTTCCAGAAGGAAGGATCAGGGAAAATGGGAAGGCAGAAATCATCAAAGAAATGCAAATTTATCTGTGCTGAAGAAGTCATGCATCTTGAGATTGAAAAAAACTGGTAAGCATGATAACTTTAAAATCACATACAGACCTGTACAGGTAAATTTCTAGACTATAAGGATAAAGAAGAAAATTCTGAAAGTTCTCAAGTAAAAAATAATGGCCAGCGAACACATAAAACAGTGCTCAACATCTCTAATCATTAGGGAAATGCAAATCAAAATCACAATGAGATATCACCTAACTCCAGTGAGAATGGCCTCTATCAAAAAGTCCCCAAACAACAAATGCTGGTGAGGGTGTGGAGACATAGTACTCTACACTGCTGGTGGGCTGCAAGTTAGTACAGCCCTGTGGAAAGTAATTTGGAGATACCTCAAAGAGCTAAAAATAGAAATACCATTTGATCCAGCAATCCCATTACTAGGCATCTACCCAAAGAAAAAAAGACATTGTATAAAAAAGACATCTGCTCCCAAGAATGGAAAAACAAGCACCGCATGTACTCACCATCAAATTGGTATTAACTGATCAACACATAAGTGCACATATAAGAATAACATCTATTGGGTGTTGGGCAGGGGGGAGGGGGGAAAAGGGAGGGGACGGGTATATGCATACACAAACAGTGCAATGCACACCACCCGAAGGATGGACATATTTGAAACTCGGACTTGGGGGGGAGGTGGGGGGCAAGGGCAACATATGTAACCTAAACGTCTGTACCCCCATAATATGCTGAAATTAAAAAAAAGACATCTGCACTCGAGTGTTTATGGTAGCACAATTCGCAATTGCAAAGATGTAGAAACAATCCAAGTGCCCATCAATACATGAGTGGATTAATAAAATGTGGGATATGTATACCGTGGAATACTACTCAACCATAAAAAATGATGGTGAACTAGCATTTCTTATATTATCCTGGGTGGAGCTAGAGCCCATTCTTTGAAGTAAAGTATCACGAGAATGGAAACACAAGCACCACATGCACTCGTCATCAAATTGGTACTAACTGCTCAACACTAAGGTGCTCACATAGAGTAATATTCACTGGGTGCTGGTCACGTGGGAGGGGGGCATTGGGGGTGAGTAAACTCACAAGTAATGGATGCAGCGAACACTGTATGGGGGAACGGCAAGCTTGGGGGAGGCAAAGGCATTATATGTAACCATAATGTTTGTACCCACATAATATTCTGAAACAAAATAAATGAATATTCATTATAGTGTGAAAAAAATAAATAAAGCCAATAAAAGTGAATTCTTAACATCTCCTAAAATGTGAGAATACAAAGACTATAATGATTTCTTATGCAAGGCATTAATCTCCAATGCCATGAAGGAAATAATTAATATGTTTGACTACACAAGACTGAACATTCTTGTATGCTGTTCATTTAAATTTGAAATGAAACAAAACTATGTATTTATTTGTAACATATATAATTAAATAAAAAGTCTCAAAATGATATAAAGCAAACTTACCAGAAAGCACTTCTGGGAAAAGGAGAGAGAGGGTATAAAAATAATTTTTACTATTTTTGTGATGTATTTCTCTGAATTGATTTGAGTTTTAATTTGAATGCACTGCTCTATTACTTGGAGTTCTTAAAAGTATGAAAAATACATCATAAAAATAGATTTATTTGCAAAGTGACAGATAATGAACTGCCTAATTCATATTTTTCATTGTTCATTCATTTATTCCACACATATTAGTTGAACACATACTATATGCCAGGCATTATTTTAGGCATTAAGAATTCAGTCATAGGCCAGACACATTGGCTCATGCCTGTATCCTAGCACTTTGGGAGGCTGAAGCACGAGGATTGCTTGAGGTCAGGAGTTTGAGACTGGTCTGAGTAAGAGCAAGACTCCATCTCTACAAAAACTAGAAAAATTAGCCAGACATGGTGATGCACACCTATAGTCCTAGCTACTTGGTAGGCTGACGCAGGAAAATCGCTTCAGCCCAGGAGTTTGAGGTTGCAGTGAGCTATGATGACTCTACTGCACTCTATGCAGGGAAAAGAGTTAGACCTTGTCTCAAAAAAAAAAAAGAAAGAAAGAAAGAGATCTTTAATTATCTCCTGGAAAGCCAGCATGCCTCTAATGTCCCAAGGCTTGTAAATAATAAGTAATATTTTCATATTACAAATTATTACAATATTAATATTATGAACAATAAAAGATTAATGAATACTGGTAATGGTTGCGATTACTTGCATTGAGTGCTTCTAGGGGCCAGGCCCTGTTCTCAGTTCATCAACTCATTTAATGTTCTGGAATCCCTTGGCCAATTCCCGACATCTATCCTTTCTGAGCCATCAGCACACTCAATACAGAGATATCACCTCTTCCCACTTCATGAAGCACATTCTTTCCCGGGCTTCTGGGACAGCACTTTCTTGGCTTTTCCTAGGTTGCTTTGATTAGTTCTTCCCACCTTCCTAATTTTCTGAAAGTTGAGTATTCTACTTGTCTTAGTCCATGTAGGCAGCTTTAACAAAGTACCACAGACTGGGTGGCTTAAATAACAGAAATTTATGTCTCCCAGTTTTGGGGGCTGGTAGACCAAGATCAGGGTGCCAGTATGGTTGGGTTCTGGTGAGGGTCCTCTTCCAGGTTGTAGACTGCTGTGTCATGTATCATGTATCCTCACGCAGCAGAAAGAGAGCTAGAGGGCTCTCTCGGTCTCTCTTCTAAGGGCACTAACTCCATTCATGAGAGCTCCACCCTCATGACCTAATCACTTCCCAAAGTCCCCAACCCCTAATTCCAACACAATGGGGATTAGGATTTCAACAGGAATTTTGAGAAGATGCACTCAATCTATTGTGCACTCGATCAGCCCCAGCCTCCTCATTCTTCTCATCACTTCCAAGATGATCTCAGCTAGTCCTGGGGCTTTAAATACCAAATACAAACTGACAACTGCTGAATTCTTACCTCCAACCCAGAGCTCTCCCTGCTTGGATGCCCAATAGGCACTTCAAACCACGCATATCAAACTGAACTTGTCACTTCTTTCTAAACCTGGCCCTCCCAAGTGCTCCCCAGCTTAGCCCTTGCACCCCCAGCAGCCAGGCCAAAGCTCTTGTGGGTGGCCATCCTTAACCATTCATTCTCTGCCTCTGCTTTCTCTCTACCCTCCCCCCACACACACACATGAACATCCATTCCAGCAACAAATCCAGCTGGCTCTACCCTAATTTTGCCTCTCTCCCACCTCCATCGTTAGCACCTGGACCAAGCCACCTCCATCCCTCACTCGGGGTCCTGCACTGTCCCCGAGAAAGCTCTCCTGTCACTGCCCTTGCCCTCTGCCCCCATCCTGCCATAAATCTATCTTTGACTCAGCAGCCAGAGGGATTCCCCTGGAACATTTCCGTGTTTATTCTTTTCTGCTCACCTTGGAGCCCCAGGGAGTCCCCATCTGCCTTACGGTAGCATTCGGCGTCCCCGCTGACCCACCCTGCCCTGACCTCCTCTCCTCCTTCTCCCCGCCCCCTGGCCCAGCCACTCGGGCCTCCCCCTTGGGGCCCTGGCACTCCCTGTGCACACGGCCTGGGCCTCTGTTCACCGAGACATTGGTTTAACTCACTCCTCCACTTCTACCAGGTGTCTGCCCACATGTCGCTTCTCCAGGGAGGCCTTTCCTGACCGTCCGTACAACATTGCACCCTCCACCTCTCTGTCCTGCCTCATCTGTATTATTAGTGTTCATAGCTTCTATCGCTCTCTAACGCATGATACAATTATTGTTTAAATTTTAGGATCTATCCTCTACCACCCTCCCTAGAACATAAGCTCCATGAGGTCAGGGACTTTGCTTTGTTGACATCCCTGGTCTCGCTGGCACCAGTGCTGCCCTACACATGGCTGTGCTCAGCAAACAGTTGACAATGACGCCAGAGCAGCCCTAGGGGGCAGTGGAGTGCAGGAGTGGGGAGGGGAGAGCACGCTGCCCCTCAGGCAGAAAATAAGCAGAGGGGTAGTCAGGAGAGAACTTTAGGATAATAATAACACCCACCAGAAGTTCATCTCCTTTTTTATTATTCTAATACCGTGAGCCAGCGATTCTAAACAACATCGTGGTAAAATACTCCTTCCCAAACATTGGACCGTGTTCAAAATAATTGCTGTAGTTACTGCTGCATTTTAGTGATACACAAGTAAGCTTCACATTGACATGTTTTCATTCCTTCTTTAATAAACGTTGTATTCTACATGGAAATTAGTTTGGAGAATTCCCAGTAATGGAGTTGGCCTCTGACATACGCAGAATCAGCGACACATTCACTCTGAGAGTACGTTCATAGCGATTCGGGATCCTTCTTCTCGCTCAGGTCTTGGCGCTCAGTGAGTCTCCAATGCCTGCGTGTAGCCAAGATAAACGAGGACAGCGATACCGTGGTGATTGTGAAAACCAAGACACAGAACTTGAGTCACTTCAGTTCCATGTGATCACTTGGAGTTTTTTAAAATTGAAAACAGTGAAATTGAACACTAAGTGCAAGGCATACTCATTTTGTTTGTTAAGTGAAAATTTTAGTTCATATATGTAAAATAGTTCACCAAATTTGAATAAAACCCTTAAAACTGAATTTTAATTCTTCTTTTCGAATTGTTAATTGTTTTAAAATTAAAGGACAAATGAAGTAATTCATGATTTTTTAAAATTACTAAATGGTTAATATTTAATTATTTCATCATATAGAGGAGGGTGTGTTGAATCAGTTTCTGGGTGTCAAATAGGTATACCTGCTGCTGGGAAGTAGGTGTTATATTATCAGCATTTTACAGATGAAGAAACTGAGGCACAATGGACTTGTGTAAACTTGCCCAAGTGGCACAGCTAGGAAGTGGCCAAGCAAAGATTCAAAGTCAGGCAGTCTGTAGCCATCACCCCTCCTTGAGGTGAATAAGTTTCCATCTGGACCTGCAGTTGATTGAAACCTAGGACAGTCATGTTTTATTTATAGCTGAGTGTTGTTTATTGTGCTAACTCGCACATGCTCAAGTTAACTGAATTAAAATAAATTCTTCAAAGCTATGGCCCAGTGATTCCACTCCAATCTGTACGCAAGAGAAAGAGTTCATGTCCAAAAAAGAGACACATACAAGTGTGTTCATAGCGCAGAAGCCAGACACGAAAGGGTACACGCGGTGTGTTTCCATTCATGCCCTGTCCAACACAGAAAAAACTAATTGATGGAGATAGAGGTCAGAATAGGGGTTGCCCACGAGGTTATTGACTGGGAGGGGGAAATAGCAAACCTTCTGGGGTGCTAGTAGGGTTCTGAATCTTGTTTTGGGTGCTAGTTATATGGGTGCATGCACACAGAAAGTTTTATTGGACTACTGGACTGTATACTCTTAAGTACATTTTAGGCATTTTATGTATGTTATATCCCAATAGAAAAAACTAAAGAACAAAATGAGAGAATCCCTCCAGGTATTGCAAAGGAGAAACAACTAGGCCAAGCAAACAGTTGACATTTCAGGTGCTTCTCTTGTGCCTAGACTTGGTGTTCCAGCTAAGTAACTCTTGTGTCAAACAGCACCGGGCTGGCCTGACCCTATTTCCAAGCTCCAGGAAGGATGCTGGGCTGGAGAGGGTTCCCAGGCAGGCAGTTTGAGCACTTCTGAGTGGGGCAACTGCACGAGGGGACAGGAGGCGCAGTGTGGTGTGGAGTTAGCACGAAGGCCAAAGCCATTACAGCAGGACACTTACAGCATGTCCTATTGCTGCAAAGAACCACGACTCATCTCCCTGTTCTGCTCTCAGAATCCTGGTATATTTCATCTTTCTTGCCCCATCCTGATCATATAACACCCCTTTCTACTTGAAAGGGCTTTCTAGGAGAATTTCTTTAGTAATCGTAGTAAAATTTCCTGTCTACACTTTCCACATGTCCCTCATTTCCTCTAAACATATGAAATGATTTCTAACAGAGAGACACATTTCTGACTGCAGAAATAAACTTAAGGTTTTACTCAAATATTCCCATCGCCCTGTATCCAACACAAAACCAGGTCGTCCAGCTCTCTGGCCCCATGCTCTTATCCAACATTCTGCTTCTCCCAGGATCTAGACAACGGCCAGCACAACGAACTGGACAACGAACGCTTGGAGATAAACAGTTTTCAGTTGTTGGTACTGCTTTGGCACTGTTCTAAAATATTGAGGATGTAATTCCAAAGTAATATAGCAAGTCATTTATGAGAGTAATTCCTTGGGAAGTTTGAACAGTCACGTTAGTTAGTTTTAAGGTCTCACATAAACAACACTACCAGGTTTTCAACTTTTTCTATGACTCTCTGGAGCTCACGCTGACAAGCCTAAGAGCTCTACACCCTCCCGATGCAAATGTCAACAAGTCCCCTGCATCATACGAGTGCTCCAGAAATCTCCGCCAGCTGGTCCCTGGAGGCAAACTTGGCTCATTCCGCTGCAGATAGGAATCATTTCAAGCAATACAGAAGGGAAAACAAAGACGCAAGATTTTATGGAGCAACCTTGCTTAGAGGTTAATAAATGTAAAGGGATGAGAAAATTGAGAACAAGATAAAGGCATAAGGCTATTTCTCAATACACAGAGCCATTTAATTAGTTGCTCAACTACAATTGCCCAAGGACTGAAAAACTGCTACAGGCTGAAGCTCTTGCTCGTATATGAAGTAGATTTTCTCCTCCAACTCCACCATCTAAGGAAAATCCAGTCATTTCATAATTAGATCAAGTTGAAGGTTTGGAGCAGGGCTCCCCGTGGGAAACAGCCTATTCCATTTTCTTGGAAACCCCCTGGTGTGTTCTTATCCTGGTAAAAGATGTTGATTATTGTAAAAGAAGACATTTTACAGCTTAAAAGGCAATGTTCCCCAGAGCACAGGCACTGCAGTAATTTGACAGAGGTCTCACGCTGTCACAATTAGCATGACTGAGTGATTTTCCAATTTGCGAAATGCCTTGGGAAGTTAAAAAAAGAAAACCCAAAACCACTCCCAAGCATACCACTCAGAAAAAATCGCAAGGAGCACTACTCCCATACCTGCCTCCCTCTCAGGTCTCAGGTGGCTTGAGCCTGGTCTCAGGGTCCCAGGACCAAGCCACTGGGCAAGGTGCAGGCCCAGGCAAAAGAGCCTGCTCTTCTGTCCTCTAGTGGTGGGCACAGGTCAGTGCAAAAGCCCCTCTGGGTACAACCCCAAGGGTTCCCAGGTAGCTTGCATGGACTCATACAAGCCTCCTTGCTGTATCTCCAGTGCCTGGCAGAGTGCCTGGAGCAGAGTATATGCTTAAGAAATATTTATTGAATTAAATTTTAAAATCAAGTGTTTGATGTGTTAAATAAAAAAAAAATTAATTAGCAAGGTTTGTACTTTGGGAAAAGGAGAGCTTTATTTCTCATCAAGGGTAACAACTTGCTGGGTGGCCATTCCAACAGGTTGGGAAGCAGAGCCCCAGCCAGAAGCCAGGCACAAGTAGTTCAAAGAAGAGACAAAAGGCAACAGGATTTTACACTGAGTGGGGTGGTCAAATATACATAGTTAATAAGCTACAGAAGTCATGAATATTTATGAAAGGAAATCACATGAATATGTACTTGTGCTTTATCTCTCCCATCCTGTCATGGCTGGGAACTTAGTTTTAAGGAATTTCTGGGGTCCTCTTGGCCAGGAAGGCTCCATTCAGTTAGTAGAGGGCTTGGGATTTTATCTTTAGTTCATAGTCCCCCTTTTTGGCCAAGGTATGCCAGAAGCAATAGCGATGGCAAAACTTTATTTTGTTCCATCATTGGAGGAGTGGAGTGGCTGTTTGTCCTAGGTCCATCTAGGCCCTTAGTGGGACCCTTATAGCCCAGGAGAGATTTAGAGCTATAAAAGCTTACAGTCAATTAAACGTTTTGGGCCAGATGGGAATGGGGTAGACAGGCACTCATTAATCCCTTAAAACCTTTTAAGCAATATAGTTGAAAGCCAAAGCAAGGTTGTAAAATTAACTTATCTCTAAGTATCAAGCTACTGTAGTGTAGGTTTTAGTTACAGATTTGTAACAATTAGTTATATAAACATACACATTTTTTAAAAGCCCATTCTGTGCCTTAAATTGGTCTTTACAATCTCACACGCATCCCTCTTCCACAATAGTTCCTGGACCGACAGGGAGGGAGATTCCTGTATAGTAACAGGACACTGACAATGGAAAACCAACTAGGCCCAGTAAGATTTTTGATAAGGAAGATTTGTGGGCTTCATTGAATCATCTATCTCTTCAGGATAGTATGACTCTGCTTTTCTTGGAAGTAAAATAAGAGATAAATAACATTAATAATTTGACAACTTAAGAAGAAGAATTTGGATATCAAAATGGAAAAATGAATCTATTCCACTAGGGAATCAAATTAAAACTTCATGAAGAAAATTATAATGTCTTTTTTTTATAGTCAAGAAATAACCAGGCTGGGCCCGGTGGCTCATGCCTGTAATCCTAACACTCTGGGAGGCTGAGGCGGGCGGATTGTTTGAGCTCAGGAGTTCGAGACCGGCCTGAGCAAGAGCGAGACCTTGTCTCTACTATAAATAGAAATAAATTAGCCAAACAACTAAAAATATATAGAAAAAAAAATTAGCCAGGCATGGTGACGCATGCCTATAGTCCCAGCTACTCGGGAGGCTGAGGCAGAGGGATCACTTGAGCCCAGGAGTTTGAGGTTTCTGTGAGCTAGGCTGACGCCACGACACTCACTCTAGCTCGGGCAAAAGAGTGAGACTCTGTCTCAAAAAAAAAAAAAAAAAAGATAATTAACAAAGAAAATGTGGTTATTTTTGTGACATGTAACAATTTAACATAACCTAATTATTATTGATAATATATTAAAGTATATCAGAATTTTAGGAATCTCATACAGTTTTGGAACACATATTAATAACATGTTTATGTAACTATAACCCAAAGAAAGTTAAACACCATTTCATATTTGACAATGCTTCCTATACAGTTTTAACATACCTAAGAAGTCAAATGTGTTTCTCTTAGACTTTCAGTGGCCCTAATATTTGGAAAGCTACTTTGAGGTTAAAAAGACAATTTAAAAATTTTGATTTTAGAAAGTTTGTCAAATATCAAAGGTTTAAAACACTTTTTGTAAAATAGGGCTACAGGTTACTATAAAACAGCTATTTATTTAACCAAAGTAATTATTTAAAAGATTTTGAAAAGCAAAAAATTTTTTTCAAAAAAAGATATCCAATTTTTTTCATATTCTGTATATAGAATTGTTTCTCTTATATCTAGTAGCTTTAATTACATATATTAATTTTAATTCTCATTAACCCTTATTTTTGATGAAAAATTAAGGAAGTCAAAGTAACTTTGAGCTGTTATCAGTTCCCAGTTTTTATTACCGTGTCTAAATAGCTTTAGTTTTCTATATAGCATAAAAATATGTTGTTAAAATATATAAACTTAAACCTATGTCCAACAATTAATGTTTTAGTATTCTGACTGACTTACAAATAACTCAGACGTTTTATCAACATCTTCTTTAATTTAACATAATATAACTTTAAGATTCTAAATTACTGGAAAGAATTTTGAAAGTGTAATGTCACCGAAAGCTCAGCACTTGCCCTTGGGACCGTGTCAGAAGAAGAAGAACAAGTGGTTTGAGAAGGAACGAGCAGTTTATAATTTTGCCAGCAAAGGAGAAAAATGGTAGACTATCATCTCAAAAGCCAAATTCCTGTACATAGGCAGAAATACAGAGCTTTTAAAGGGAGGACCCTCAGTTCTAGGATATTGTCATTGAACTACAGTTAATGACTCTAATGGGCCCATCTCTGCCAAAGACAAAGCCTGTGCCCTCCGCCCACCTGGGAGGCCCACCAGACCTCTGCTGGCCAGGCCCTGGGCACGGGATAGAGGGCGGTTCAGCTGAGCTATCTCCTGCACACAAAGAACAAAAGACATTTCTCTGCCCCTCCAGACCACCTGTCCGAGCCAGGGCTGCAGGTCTCAGTTCCCTGAAAGAGTGGGGAAATTTTAAAGAGACAGAAAATACTTTTACCATTTTTTTCAGGCCATTCCCTCTGTTACAATAACACAGATATAGTATCTCCACTGTCTTCTTCAGTCCCCTTAGGTCTTAAGCAGCCACATGGCATCCAAGATGACTGGAAAGGCAGAGCCTGTGTCCTCAATTTCCATACCAGGTGTAATGTTGAGAATCAAAGACAAGACATCTGGGGATCCTGACTCTTCTAGAATAGCCAGGGGGCAAAGCTGGGGAAGAGAAGTGGGGGCCCCCTCAGGCTTGGTGGTACCCTGTAGCTGTTGGTCTAGGCTCTGAGCACGGCTCCAGGCCTCACCATGGCCACCTATCCAGACACTAGAATCTAGAGGTGCAGAACTAAAAATATAAGTTTGTCATTGAGAATGGAACAAGTAAAAAAAAAAAAATACATATTTTCACATGTCTAAGCCCTTATATGCAAAAAGCCTCATGTGTCTTTCATAGGTGGAAGAAGACAGAAAATTAAAGGTCATTTATGGCTTGAAAAGCAGAAAAACAGTTTTAGGGAGAGAGAGAGAAATAAAAAGAGAAAGAGAGAGAGAGAAGAAAAGGCTTGACCAGTTAATGAAAAGTGGTCTCGTTATGCAAATGAAGCCTTGTGAGCAATAGCCCTCAGATAGAATAGATGGCAAATGTTTCTTTTCAGGCCTTTAAAAGTGGGGACTCCTAATTTTTCTTTTTCTTTTTCTTTTTTTTTTTTTTTTGAGGTCAAAAAAAGATAGTTCTGGCTATGTGTGTGCGTATATACATATATATATATATATATATATATATATATATATATATACACAAAATATAGTTTACAGGAGTCATTTTAAAATATGTTAAAGAAATATACCTTGGGGCAAAACATTTCCAATCCCTTTAGTCTATTTTGAAGCTAAAAGTTTTATATATTAAAAGCTAAATGATAGTTTTGAAGAAATTTGGGTTAGAGGTTGTTAAAGATAGACAAAAGAATAAGAGAAAAAAATCGAATTGGGATAAGGAGGAAAAGAAAACAAAATTTAAACATATCGTCTCATACCTTCCTAAGTCAATCTGTTTTTAGTTCTGTGAATAAATCAGTTTAGTTAGGCAGCTGTGTCCCATTCCAGGAGCTGGTATCATAAAGGAGTTTTTTTAACTGAAGAAAAAAACAAATGTCACTATTTAGAGCAATTTTTTTATAAAATTAGTTGGGAAGAAAAAACAATTGTTTCAGAGCAGAGATGGAAGGAGAGGTAAGAAAGAAGGAAAGAGTCAACTCTAAATGTGTCCCATGTACCAATTTTTTGGAGGCTCTTTTAACTTTAAATCACCCTCTTTAAGGGAGGCTATGAAAGACTTTTGATCCCATTTGGAAAACGTGAAACACCAATTATACCATGATCTTCATTGCTTTGGAATGTTGGATAGCCTCTTTGTTTCAATTGAGTATACACACAAACTAGAGGTCTCCTAAGATTTTATTGTGTCCAGCAAGGCTTTAAATCATTTTAGATTAGATTTCAAACATTTACAAGAATTTTTTTATAGTTTTTTTAAGCATGTTAGTCACTGGTGTCTCTGATGGTGGTGGATCAGAGCCCATTTCCTTAGAATTAAGGTTTTTATAACTGCACTTACCTCTATGAGATAGTCCAAGAGCCAAAACATGAGCATCCTCATAAACCCTCATGGACCAGCTGAGTCCAACTAGGTCCCCCCACCCACCCCCCGGCAGCCAGAATGGAGGAAATCAGGGAGACTGGAGTAGCCTCCCAAACCCAAGGCTAAGAAAAACATTCCGAATGGAGGGTCCGGAATGGAGGGAGTCCGGACTGGGGAGAAATGAAGGGAAGGGGTGGAGAGAAATAAAGCCTCTAAGATCTTCATTCTAAAAGCAGGAGATCTTGGATGCCAGAGGAGCTTACTGAAGTTTCTCCCAGTGAGGTCAGGGAACAACTGAGCTATCAATGGGCTCAAGCAGACGTCATGCATTGACCTCCAATCACACTGGGGGAACTGGGGGTCACTCTGGTTCCCTTAGTGGTCACCATTTGTTAACTAAAAAAATATATTAATGAGCAAGGTTTACACTTTGGTAAAAGAAGAACTTTGTTTCTCATAAAGGGTAACAGCCTGTTGGGTGGCCCCAGCCATAAGCCAGGCACAAAGATGATGTTAGGTTTGTTCCTGGTAGAAACCCGAAAATTAGCAGGAGTCTGGAGAGTCCAAGGTTATAAATCTAACTTCGACCACAGAGAGCTGCAGCAACGCCAGCATTCCTATCCCCCCTGACAAGGACGAAGCTACCTCTCTCCCCTGTCTCTGCAAGTATTACTCACTCCCCCCTGGAAAAACTCTCTATAAAACCCAAGGCTTTCTCCTCCCTCAGGGTGGATGCTTTCTTGCCTCCACTCATCTGCACCCAGATGCTCAAAATAAATGGCATTTTGCTACACATGAGGCTTCGTGTGTCTCTCTCTTGGCTCTGGACCTATCAGAAGAGACAAAAGGCAACAGGATTTTATACTGAGCAGGTGGTCAATTACACATATTTAACAAGCTATAGGAGTCACCGTGAACATTTATGAAGGTCATCATAAGCCTATAATTGTGCTTTATCTCTCCCGTCCCATCACGGCTGGGAACTCAGTTTTAAGTTGTTTCTGGGGTCCATTCACTTAGCAGAGGGCTCAGAATCTTATTTTTAGTCGACAGATGCTCACACACAAGGAAATGAGAGAAATGTAGCAAATAGTTCCTGCCTTCAGGATGCTTACAAACTAGCTGGGCAAACACATGGGCAATCTGCTACTTTCCAAAAGTACTTGTCTGCTGGTACAGTCCAGGACCGTGGACCTGGGCAATAGAACAGGGTCGCTGACATCCTTCCCTAGCAAATCACTGAAATTAATCTCTGCTGTTCCCCCTTCTACTTTCCAATGATGGTGCTGTCCAGCCTCTTGAGGAAAACAGCTGCCTTACCTCTCCCAGCATTCATGATGCAGCCCCAAACCTGGCTGTGCTGAAAGTCCTGTCCTGGTCATCTGGGACATCTCCCCTACCCTGTGCTACATCATGTGGTCAGACTGCTTTGGGTTTCAAAGCCTTACAAAGCCCTTAATCAAAGAGACAGTTCTTTCACTTTGACCGAATATTTTGGTCCATTCCAATCCTCCCTTTCTCTCTAAAGACATGCTCTGCATCCCCTTTGTTTAGACTGGAAAACAAATCTGCATCACTCTTAAAATCTACCTGCCCTCTGCCGCCCCCAGGGCCGCTAGACTAAGCTTGGCCACTTCAACATCCCTTCAGTAGGGAAATGCTCAACCCACAGCTACACATCAAATAGGACTGAATGGCTTTCATTGGAAATCCTCAATGGAGGTGGTTCCGGGGTCAGCTCAGCAGCTCAAAGAATGATGCCTCCTCTGCAGTTCCCTTTGCAACTTCTTGTGATCCTATCTTAGCATCACTGGCATCCTCAATGATTGTCCTCACACAACTGTTTTCAAAGGGGAAGACTAAGAATCCTTCTGCTCACAGAGTTCTCTCACATTAGAGAAGAAGGATATTTCCCAGAGCCCTCCTTCTGGAGGGCTTTCTTTATATTCCACTTTCCAGGACAGTTATAAGCCCCCTCAGCACAGAGGCTGGGCCCACCTCCCCCAAGAGTAGAGGATCAGTTCCCAGATGAAAAGAATTGTAATTCTTTTAGCAAAGAATAAATACAGAGGAATAGAAATATTTTTGCATGGGTGAACAACAGTGTCTGCAGCCATCAACTAAAAGTGCCTGCAACAAAAGGCATTGATTATCTCATGTAACAGGAAATTCAGAGGTAGGTAGCTCTAGGGCTGGTTAATTCACCAACTAAACTATGTCAAGTCTGTGGCGTGACTTCTCTGTGATTCTTTCAGCTTTGCCTCCTTGGCCACTAGATTACTGACATTACATCCTCACATATACTGTCCAAACGCAGGAATAGGAGGCCTCATCCTCGTGTTACACTTTTAATACAGAAGAAAATCCTTCCCACCAGTTCTTAGCCAGGTTTCCCCTCTAATTCCACTGGTCAGCATCAGTCACATGCCCATGTCTTAGCTGAAATAGTGTCTGGGAAAGTGAGTATCTGGCCTTTTTTTGGAATAGAAGATATCCCTCTATCAGCAAGGAAGAAAGGCAAGGATGGCTATTGGATAGTAGCAATTATTAAGCTACCATGAGTATTACTAATATTCAGATAGAGAGCTCTCCATGAGGCTGTGCCAATCAGAGAGAGATTCATGGAAGAGCCAGTTTGCAGTCATGTACCCTCTTACATGGGACACAAAACCAATCCTTTTCGTACATTATTCAACTCTGTGTGTGACACAGAGACTGTTCAGTTGCAGCTATTTTAAGTCATTGGTCTATATTCCTGAGGGGCACCACCTCCTTGCCTTCAATGTCCACCTTGGCCTGTTTTTCTTGCTGAAGGAGGCAAGCCCCTCTCTTAGCTACAAGCCAGGATGCCCATGACAGCAAATCACTAAACAATTCTCCTTCAGATGCATTTAGGAACCACGTGTACAGACTGGATATGCATGGCCGAGCTTGGGAATGAGATGAATAGACCTGAGCAGTGGGTGCTTTTGACCCCAGCCCTGGAAGCTTTATTAAGAATTATTGCTCAGAGATCCCAGCAGGTCATTAAGACTAATTGCATCATCCTGAGAATAATGAGCCACATCTTCACAGATTAATGTGGTGGGTTTTGCTGATAAAGCCACAGCTTTATCTAACAGCTCTGCTCTTGTTAATGATCAGCTTTTTCTTTGAGGCTCATACCTTGAGGCCCCTTAACAAAACATGTGACTATTGACTCTGCAGGTAGATGAAGGTGCAGGGGACAAGACAGTGGTTACCAGTGGGGTCTGGTGGATAGATCATAGGCCGTTTGTGGGACCAAAGGAGCACAGTTAACATTCACTGAAGCTGATGCAGGGGGTGTCCCCATGAAGGGAGGAAAGCCCCCTGAACTCACCGAGTGGGTTCTTGGCTTTGCACAGGAAAGAATTCAAGAGTGAGCCAACTAGTAACAGGAAGTTTATTGAGACAGAGACAGAAAATAGATCCTACCCCACAGACATAGTAGGGGTCCCTTCCAGAGTAGGAGGGGGACCCCTTATGGGGCAATGGTTGTAAGGATGGCCTTGCTAAAATAACGGAAGATATCTAATCCCATAATTTTCTAATAACAGCTGAAGATCAATCCAATGAGCTTTCTCCTTGCTCTCCCTGCTGGAAGGCAACCTGCTGGGACTCTGTTTTCACAAACATCAGGAAAAGAGCCCAGAAAGGAAATGTAAATCTTTCTCTTTACATTTCACCAGCTCACAGCCTTTAGAATTTGTTTCTATGGACTTGAGATTCCTGAGAAGCAGTCCCTGCACCAGCCCCCAAAACAAGACAGCAGAAGGGTAAACTCCAGGCCTTCCTTTCTGCCCAAAACCATATCTCAGGGGCAAAAATCACATCCCCTGTGATAGGCCTGACTACATTTCAGCGATAAGCAAGTCTCCAGGAACAGAAGAAACAAGAAAGACCGACAACTAGACGTCTCGAGGCTGCCTGCTAATTACTTCATAACAATTACTGTTTTTCTCTTTGTCCCCATAAAAGCGGCAAACCACTTGGCCTAGCTGCTGGCATTGTCCTTCTCTTTCTTTGGGATGCCACGTCATGTACTGCTGTCTTCCCCCCACCCCTTCTCTCTCTCTCTCTCTCTCTCTCTCTCTCTCTCTCTCATTCTCTCTGTCCTTCTAAAGGATAAAATAAATTTTTTTACTTTTATATCTTAATTTCTGTGTGAGAAATCTTTCTCCACCCGTGCCATGAGCGCCTACTAAGCTTTCCACCCTAACAATGGTAACATTTTTAGGTGTCCAAAAACCCCATGCGTGACCAGCACTGTCTTGAGGTCAGACCATAAATGTTAATCATAAACTGCTGTCACAGAAAATTAAGCACAAACAGTTTGTAAGGCATCCGGCTTAGTAATTAATCCATCCTTGGATGGTCTGGGGCCAGCAACTTGTTCAAGGTGGTGAGGGTCTGGTATCTGTCAAAATAGCTGCACAGAGGCTCTCTTGACCTTCCTTTTCTGCCTTATCCCTACTTTAGAACTTCACTCTGATATGACCTGCACTAGGTATTCAACTTCCTTACAACCCTAGGGGACAGTTGCTCTTGTTCCAGGCTTTCAGAAGAGGAAAATTGAGTCTCCCTGAAGGTTTGCAACTTGCCCTAACTCATACCCTCTAGGACTTGGCAGAGCCTGGCTCTGAAAGCAGAACTTTTGATCCCAAAGCCATGCTCTTTCTCCTTTGTTCATCTTATGAAAATTGGCCTAGAATTGCTGCAAATCAGGCTTCCCCCAAATATCTCCATGACAGGCCATCCCAGGTGAGGTTCTCAAGTGTCAAGAAGTCAAATCAAATAACACTCTTCTGCTCCCAAGGGTTCAACTTTGTGGTTACAGAGGAATGAGCCAGACTTAACGCAGTAATACTTTAAATAGTAAAGTTAAAATGCAAACACTTCTAAAAAGGGCAAGGGAGGCTTTGCATCCCCAGCAAGATGGTAAAAGTCCTCAAGAGGGTTTTGCTTTGACAGAAGGAGAAGAGGTAGCCACAAGGGCCCGGAAGTACAAAAACGTCATAGACTTGTGGAGCCTTGAAGGTCTCGGGGCAGGAACCCTGGATCTCGGGATTGTATGAACCAGTGTGCGACTATCCACCCTTCTCCACCCAACTGATAAGTCTGAGATAGATGGACCTACCACTCTCAGGAGGGCAGGCAAAGGCAGAAGCAGCTGCCCTAAGAGAATGCCCTGAGCAGATCAAAACATCCCACCAAGGGAATCAAGAGAGACTTTGATACCCAAAATATTTTTTTTATTTGCATACTTTAAGGTTCACTCTTTGTGCTGTGATGTTCTATGGATAATGGATAATGTCAATGTAACGTATCTGCCATTACAGTACCATACAGAATGGTTTCCCTGCCCTATTCATCCCTCCCCTCTCTCCCTGAACCCCTGGCAACCATTATCTCTTCAAAGTTTTGCCTTTTCTGAAATGTCATATAGTTGGAATCATACAGTGTAGCTTTTTCAGACTGGCCTTTTCACTTAGTAACATGCATTTAAGGTTCCTCTATTTCTTTTCATGGCTTGAAAAATAATCCATTGTAGGGATGTGTCACAATTTGTTTATTCATACACCTATCGAAGGACATCTGTGTTGATTCCAATTTTTGGCAATTATACATAAAGTTGCTATATTCATTCATTTCAGGTTTTTGTGTAGACATGAGTTTTCAATTAATTTGGGTAAATCCTAAGTAGTATAATTGCTGGATTATATGGTAAGACTGTGTTCACCTTTGTAAGAAACTGCCAAACTATCTTGAAAGTGACTGTACCATTTTGCATTCCCGCCAGCAATGAGTGAGAGTTCCTGTTGCTTTGTATCTCCACTAGCTCTTAGTATTGTCAGATTTTTGGAATTTACCTATTCCAGTGTGTATGTGGCAGTATCTCGTTGTTTTAGTTTGTTTTCCCTAATGATATTTGATCTTGAGCATCTCTTCATATGCTTATTTGCCATCTGTGTACCTTCTTTGGTGAAGTGTTTTTTCAGATCTTTCACCCACTTTAAATTTGGCAAAATTCCAATTTTCTAGTTGGGCTCAATTTTTTTTTTTTTAATTGTTGAGTCTTAAAAGTTCTTTTTGTATCTTGGATACAATTCTTTTATTAGATATTTGTTTTGCAAAGATTTTCTCCTAGTCTAGGCCTTATCTTTTCATTCTCTTAACAATGTCTTTTGCAGAGCAAAACTTTTTGATTTTAATAAAGTCCAGCTTATCAATGTTTTCTTCCATGGATTCATGCTTTTGGTTTTTTGTCTAAAAACTCATCACCGCATCCAAGGTCAATAGGATTTTCTCTTATATTTTCTTCTAGAAGTTTTGTGGTTTTCATTTTACATTTAGGTCCATGACTCATTCTGAGTTAATTTTTATGAAAGTTTTAGCATCTGTGTTGAGATTTTTTTTTTTTTGCATATGGACATTCAATTGTTTCCATGCCATTTGTCAAAAAAGATTATCTTTGCTCCATCGACTTGCTCTTGCTCCATTGCCAAATATCAGTTGAGTATATTTGTGTGGGTCTATTTCTGGGCTTTCTATTCTGTTCTGTTGATTTAGGTATCTATTCTTTTACCAATACTACATTGTCTTGGTTACTGTAGCTTTATAGAAAGACTTGAAGTTGGGTAGTGTCAGTCCTCCAACTTTGTTTTTCTTTATTATTGTATTAGCTATGCTGAGTCTTTTGCCCTTCTATGTAAATTTTAGAATCAATTCCTCATCATCCACAAAGTAGCTTGCTGGGATTTTCACTGTATGCATCGAATCTGTAGATCAAGTTGAGAAAAATACATATCTTACCAATATTGAACCTATAATATATGAACAAAAAATATATCTCCATTATCAATATTAGGTCTTCTTGGATTTCTTTCATCTACTTCAACAGAGTAGTTTCTATATAGATCACTATAGATCCTGTACATATTATACCTTGCCTAAGAATTTTTTGCTAGTGCTAATATAAATGATGACACTTTTGTTTTTACAAAAAGATTAAACAAATGTCTTTCATGAAATCAAATTGGCTAAAATAGCATTAATTTGTTTTGCTGTAAAATAAGGTCATTTGGTGCCTTGTACTTGCTTAACCAAAGGGAGGAGGTTCAGGCAGGAAAACAGTGATGCAGGGTGGGTACCTGCCTAGCTTGAAGTTCTTAGAGTGGGGAGGAGGACCACTGGGTCAGACAGGTAGTAAGGGGCAAGTCTGTAGAAGCCTTGGTAATGCTTTAAGGAGCCAAAGAAAACCCAAGACACTGGAAAACCAAGCAAGAAAAGTAAAAACAAGTTTCTTACTACCAATAACCCATCATTTCCCAAAGCCAGCTAGAAAATCACTAGCCCAGATAGCTAGTAAACCCCTTTTCTTGTTGTACCTGCTTCCTAATTCCAGAAACCACAAAAACACAACATAAACTGACACAAAAGTACTTTGTACAACTTCTTCCAGTAATTCAAATTCAAGTAAGACCATTTTCCATAGGCATCTTCATAAATGTATCCACTGTCTTAGAGATGGTTGGCTCACATGACACAGAGCCCAACTTGAGTTAACTTAAGCAACAAGGAGAGCTAGCTGGTTCTGTCATAAGCCTGAAGACATCTGGTATGGACCCTGGCCAAGTTACTCTAGTCCCTACCTCAGGGTGGCTGCGGTACCAAAGGTTCGTGTGTGTGTTCAGTGCTATTCCTAGGCACTGTACTTGTCATTTTGCATGCACACACTCAATGACATCTCACAGTAGACATACATCATCGATATTATTATTACCATTTTATGGATGAAAAAATGGAGACTTAGGCAAAGAGATTTGCTAAGGGATTAGAACCCCAGATCTGTCTGATTCCAAAGCTCATGCTGTTACCCTCTTTGTGAGATTGTCTCTCCAGATTCTATGTGCCAGATGCACCATGCCTGGCACTTGCAAATACACTGTATCATTCGATAATTTGTCCACATAACACAAACACGAATATGGGTATGGATATAACATATGTGTGTGAGTGTGTCTGTGGTTACAAAGCAGTCATGCCAGCTCTCACCAAACAGCCAGCAAGCCATAGTGAGTATAAACAATTTTCACAGAATATATTTAGGCAAGAACATTTGGTGACTTAGGTGAAGCAAGACAGAAATAAGACCCCTCGGTAATTATGTCTAAATCTAATTAAAGATAGCACTCTGCAACCACAAAATTAACTAATAATTATCTTCTGTTGATTTACCAGTGGCAGCTTCAGCCCCATTTTAACCTCCTGCCTCCTGGATGACAATGACCAAAATACTCAACAACAGAATGATTCCTACTTGCCAATAACACTCAACCTAGAACTAGCCTCCAGTTCCCCAAATCCTCCCTAGAATCACCCAACAAGTGCATCCCCTATCAGAAAGTTCTTCCAATGTCCTGTTTCTGAGACACCTGATTCCCCTGGTGTGTGCTCTCCTCTGCTGCAGAAGGTTAAATGAACCTAACCTTGTCTGACTCGAGGTATGTTCCTGGATTCTTTGGCTAGCAGGGTTTTGACAATACACACACACACACACACACACACCATTTTAATGTATTAAATAGTGTGTTCAATTATAAAACTCATTGTACCCACCAAATTTACCAATTTCACGTAACTAATTTGGAAAATGGTCAGCTGGATTACTCTTCCAGATTCCGAGTCCAGTTGGCCCTTCCATCCTTTCTCTGTGCAGAACCCACTCCAGGCTCCCCTAACCTTGAAGCCAAGACTCAGTTCCCTCATGGAAAGCCCCAGAGCCAGACTAATTTTCTAGTACCTTGCTCTGGCACAAACCTCCAGAACTAACTTAGGGATTACAAATGTCTGGGGAGAAGTTAGACTTCAAGTCTTCAAAATACAAGTGCACCTCCTAATCAAAATGTACACGGTGTATGGAGAAATCTCACATGGAAGGAGAGATGGAGGTGCCCATGACACATGTTGAGGTGAGACAGAAAACCAGAATTCCTCCTGGGACACAGAGGAAAGAGCCCTGATTGGGGAGGGAGAGTCTTGGCCTGGCTCTGCCAGTGTTGCCACAGTGAACTTGATCCAAGATTGTAAAATGAAGACATTGGACAAGATACCCAGACTGAGGTCCTCGGAGCCCTCACGCTGATCTGCATGGGGACACTGGGGAGGAGCTGAGAGTGCCCTGAAAGTCCTCTTCTCCACTGCCCAACCACTGCTTTAATCTCTCACAAAAGCAAGCATCAATTCTTCTCATTCAGAGAGTGTTGGAAGTCCAACAACTGGACTAAAAAAAATTCTCTGATATTCACAATTTTATCTCTGGAAAGGACAAGGTACAATTATTAAACACAAAAGGAAAACAAAACATCCAGCCCATTCTTCAAAACTTTAAGGTCAAAAGTCCGAAGGTTCTCTTGCTCACAGGAAACCTTAATGAAAAGTCTGACTGATGGATGAATTTTAAAACAGTATTAGTATGCCACTTCAATTTTAACATTTAAGTAGGAATGTTTAAAACCATAATCTAAAAGAATTAAGCAATATGGAGGTTTCAGATACCGTAGAGATATGGAGAAGGACGTGTTTTTGCTTCGAGGCCCTCACACAAGCACCAAGTGCTGCTGAGACATAAGGCAGCCCTGTCGGGGCCCCAAACTGTGGGCAGGAGCAGTTGGAGCTGTGGATGGAGAATTGGGGATGCTGGGAGGGAGCAGAGGTGGAGCAGGGCTGACGTCCATCTGCAATGGTGGGATTAGAGAGGAGGGAAGTGTGGGATTTGGGTTTGGGATGGAGGACTGGGGAATGGGGTGGGACTCACTAGCTAGAGGGTCCTGCTAAGTAAGTGAGCCAGTGGGTTGCTTGTCAATGACTCCTCTCCCAGCCCACAGCCAATGATTGGAATAAAGCAGAGAAGGACATGCTGCTGTCATGGACTTTATATTTTTATTTTCCATATTTTCAATATTATTGAAGTATAACATACTAACAGGAAAGTGCACGGATGAGTATGAACTTACATAAAATGAATACACAAGTGTAGTCAACCCCCAGAACAAGAAGCAGAACATTGTCAGCTCTCCCGTCTGCCCCTAAACCCTCCTCATGCCCCAAACACCCTCCGAACCTCTCTTCTAACACCATAAATTCATGTTTCTTATTTTCGAACTTTATGTAATGGAGTCAGGCACAAAAATACGCACTCTTCTGTGCCTGACTTCTTATGCTCCATATATTTGTGAAGTTCATTCATGTTCTTGCATGCAGTTGCATTTTATCCATTCTCATTGCTATAGCATAGCCCTGGGTAAGGATCGCACAAATGATTCATCATTTCTACTGTTGATGAACATTTGTATTATTTTCAGCTTGGGGTTACTATGAATAATGCTGCTAAGACCATTGCAGTACATGCCTCTTGATGCACAGCTATGTGCATTTCTATTGGATTTATTCCTAGGAGGGGAATTGCTGAGCCATACCGTATATATATGCTCTACTTTATTAGGTGTAACTAACAGCGAACCAAAGTGGTCCTACCAATCACACCTTCACCAGCTGTACACAAAAGCCCATGAGCTTGTTAGTTTTTAACCCCTATATCCCATATATCATAGGGACAAAAAGGAGGAGGAGGGAGAGGAGAAAAATGAGGAGAACTAGTATTATTGGCCCTGTAAAAATGGTCTGTCTTCCTTCTTTAGGTCACAGGAGGACGCGAGTCAAGGTAACACATGCCTTGGCCTCTCTCAAAGGCTCTGAGAGAGAAGCACCTACACAGGTCTTGCTGGGCGGGTGGTGGGGGGGCTGCATTCTAGGGCTTAGGGTGAGATATCCAATTGTCTGACTCTGCTGGGCACACCCCACGCCAGGAAGCCTCACCATCCCCGGAACCCAAGGCAGAATGCAGCCATGCCCTCGAGGTTGCCAATTATTCCTTGTGACACATGCTTCAGGCAGAAGCCCCGAAGCACCAGCAATATGGTTTATAGGGATGACTGTGCCAACAATTGAGCCAATGTAACTACTGCCTAACCACTCCAGGGACCAATGGGAGCTGGTGGTGACTGTATCGTTTTGGAGATCAAATAAAGCCAGCAGAGGATGGAAGAGACCAGCAGAAAATAAGATTGCACTTTTGATTTCTTCCCCTGACCAACTTGTCATGGAGTGGTTGCCCTTGGTACAGTCAGCACCCAGGGCTGAACCCGCAGCCCAGGCTAAGGAAGACCCAGGGGGCTGGGCAGACAGGGCCCAGTGTCTACAGGGTCAGGAACACATTAGCAATTGTTCTGGTCAACGGGACTCTCTGACCATGACGGGGTCTCATCACTGAGTCTTGGTAGTGGCTGCCACCTGTGAGGACAGTCGGAGTGTGTATACATTCTATTTCCTTCTCAAGATTAAACACGCTCACACCTGAGTGCCGCCGCTGACAGCCTTCTTGGTGTAAATGGCATGAAATTTCTGAATTCTATGTCCATTTCAAGTTGAAAGGAAAGCAAAATAAAATTATCTTTTTAGAAGCTGGGAGAGACAGACTGGATAAGGTTGAGAGGGAAAGCAAATTCCAACCACCGAGCTAACAGATGCTGTTCTTCAATGCAAATATCCCATCAAATCATGGAGAAATCACGTGCTGTCTGAGAAGGGACTGCAACAAGAATGTTTAGCCACCAACTCTTTTCTTTTCTTCATATTCCCGAGCAAATCTGAGAGAGAGAGTAAAAAAAAAATCCTTAAGTTAATTGATTAATTAGAAGATTAATTAATTAGAAAATTGACTTCTGTCTGAGTGGGATGGAGTCTTGACTCTGCCTGGAGTCGAGGAGACAAACCAGATACATGCCTCTCAAGGTATCACTTTGGTGAGGATGGCAAGATTTCCCGTTTCAAAATACACATGACCGAAATGACAAGGAGGGAGAAAGGTGTTTATTGGTGAGTACAATTTGGTATTTTCTTGGCTTTCTGTTTCTAGATCTAAATAATTTAATTTTTAAAAAACTTACTGAATTTTTGTCATAGACAGATGCTATACTAAAGTATGCAAAAATTCTAATTAATTGAAGAAAAAAAGATGAATAAGAGCCCCTTCTCCAAGGAACCTGGAGTCCAGAGGAGGAGACAGACAGATGGATGGCCCGTGGCAACACCACGTGGTAAGGTGGGAACTGCGTGGGTGACTGTAAAGATGTCATGCCAAGAGCATGGGCTTTGGAGCTCCCATCCATCTTGGTGAGTCAGCGTCTGTGTACCTGGAGAAACTCCTGTTCCTTAATGTTGTTACATTAAGGAACCTGAATCAAATAGACTCAGGTGCATAAAGCCCTGGATTGGTAGCTGGCATAGAGCAAACACACGCAAACGTCAGTCCTTCCGCTGAATCATCTGTTGTCAACCTGGCACCACCAGGAGTCCCACCCAAGACTGGGAGCCACACTTCCTAGCACTTCTTTCCTTGAGAGGTTCCAGGTTTAAATGAGAAAATCTTGATACCAGTGAGAATGTGGGTAGGAAGGCAGAAGGAAAGCAGAGGCCACAGTTGGCAAATGAAGCAGTTTTGTCAAACATGGTGGTTTAGCAGAACTTACTAGGAGCTCACACTTCAGCAGCTCAGTACGGCGGCTTTTCAGACAGTCCCACAAGTTCCAGTCTTTCCAGCTCTGAGCTGTAAGTGACTGTATCTCCCATCTTCAGGGGCAGCCTTCAGACCACCACTCACCCCTCCCCCATTCGTGGAAGCCTCTATCCTATATGGAACCCCTTTATTTCTATAACATTTTTAGTGACTCTGTTCTCCTGAACAACCCCAGACAGATACATTTTTCATCCCAAAGGCATGAATGATAATAAATAATAAGGTGTATTTGGGGACTGGCTTATGGTCTGACATGGTTGCCAAACACCAACATATTTGAGGGAAAAAGTCATAGCCAGGTAATTCTGAGCAGAACTGCTCAGAAAATTCATGTGCATTGGAGTATCTCTCTGTTAATGACTCTTCATAGAACTTAGGATAAGACAATGCAGGGGTCCTCAGTGCTGGACTCGATGCTGAGCACACTCGTGATCACATGCAAAAGTTTGTCATTTGCCACTATTTAGCTATGATACTATAGATGGAGCTATAGATCAGCGTGGCTCTCTGGATGCAGCAGGGCTGGGGTCAGGTTCCAGGCTCAGTCTGGCTGTGCTCTGGGTGACTTTCCTCCTGTAACTTGGGATAAAGGAGCTGGAGCTACGTGGGGGCTTTCTCTTCCGAGTAAATCAGGTTTCGATGCAATATTGCTGCATAAAAAAGAACAATCTACCACCAATTCCTGGGATTCCATGTGCATCCAGCCTTTTGGTATTATATAAATTGGAATTCATAATCATTTCCCCTCGACAGTTTCTCAGTTCTCAAAGCAAAAGTTTCATTAGCATGATGACTCAAAAAAGATAAAGAACAGTGATATTTTGTGCCCCTAAATCAATGATCTCCAAAGTGAAGTGTCCATAAACCCAGAGGCTAGGGTAGGTACTTCTTTAGAGTTTGGAAAAAATTTTAACTAATTAAATATTTAAACCCCTACTTATATTTATTTTTATCAAAAACATAGAAAAGAATCTTAGCCTTCCGATAGTTAATGTATGAAATGACATGAGGTCTCCAGTGGATCCATATGCTAGTTATATCCCCTGGGTTTCTGAAGGATGGAAGGGAATTCTATTAACGCAAAAGTGTTGGCAGTGATTTTTTAAATCTTAAATCCTTCTCAACTGGAATTCCAGGAAATTAAGTCCTAACCTAAAACATCCACCGAATGTAATGGATTAACTTCTCCCTATGCACTTAGAATGGTACTAGTTAGCTATACACCTCCCTGGGAGGAATCCAGACAATCTATTCCAATCACTTTCTGTAGGGCTTAATTCAGTTGAGAATGGCTGGATAAAACCATCATGTCGAGCAAGACATTTTTTGAAAAGCATCAAAAACAAGAAAGCAAACATTGACCTTTTTTCAGTGATATTTAAAGTCTCTATCCAGTACTTTACAAAATTTCAAAAAAAAAAATTATTTGTTAGTGGACACAAAGCCACTTAGCTTTGGAAGAACACTTGTCTTCCTTTGACAATAAAATATGACTCAAAGAATACACAGAAAACAATATGAGAACAAACTAAAATGCACCCTTTGGTCGGCATACACCATTGGAATACTCACAGCAAACATCACCAAAGAAACAAGCATTTGAACAAGCGTTCAGTGCAAGGAAGATCGTAAACAGATCAAGTACAGATGTTTCTAACAAGTTTTAGCTTATGGGATTTGCCAGATTGGGAGCTTTGAGAAATGAAATCCACAAAGAAGTACTTTTGGTGACTCACTAAAGATGTGCAAAGAAATATATAATCATAATGACTGATTTCTTTATTAAATACCAGGTCTTATAAGATGAAAAGGAAGTCTGGGATAAAGCTGTCAGGACAGTATGGCACGTGCAACAGGCTGATACCCTGTCTCATGCACAGGCAAACTCTTGCAGCAAATGTGCTGCAGCCAGAAGTGCACCAAGGACTACAGGAACTCAACAAAATTGAAAAATTTATAAAATTAAGACCTTTAAGATGAAGTAGAATTTTTATAGCACTTCGTAACAGAAGGGGACTGACCTTGAAACTTTATGTGACATATAAAGATTTGTATGTTACCCCACAGGAAAGTACTTAAAAGATCCGTCAGGCTTATAGATGAGTTATACACTTTCCTTTTGCAAAAAGACAAGTGTTTCAAATTTTCTGACTTCTCATGTGATGACAAGTGGCTGTCACTGCTTTGCTATCTAACAATATTTTTCTTTATAAAAGAAATGCCTCACTGTCCATTCAAAGTAAAGATGACATTTAAACAAAGAGTAAAAAGAAGCTGTTTTTCAAAGAATTCTGTGTTATGAAGAGAGCATTTTTAAAAGAGACGTTTGGTTACGTTCCCAGCTTGGTATGGATTTTTTTTTCTAAATCATGTGTGTTACCTACAAAAACTCTGCTATGCGTATACTTCAAACATTTGGAAGAAATTGCTCGATTGTTTAATTTGTTAAACAATCTTCCAAACGAAAAGTGTCAGAGGTTTTAAAACACTTTGTTCAAAATATGCAACAAGCACAAAACCTTCTGATTAGTTTGCACAAAACAACTAAAGGTCACTGAGTAAGAATAAATTTTTTTAGAAAAATTCTCACAAAATCCTTCGCAAAGTTAGTGGCAGACTGAGAAATACGTATCATGATTTGGTAGGTGTATCCCACGCTGTATAAAATTGCTACTATTGAACCAGTTTTAACCAACAAAACTGGCAATTTCATGTGATTCAACCTATCATATATATATATATATATATGTTTGTATGACATCTAGTGACCTGGACTGTTATGGCTTCCCTGAGAAAAGGACTTATACCCCACATGCCACCCATCTCCACTCAGGTAAATTAGGAGTTTGGGGCAGGAACTGGACTCCAGACAGCCAGGAACCTCATGCCTCACTTCCTGATGGCCTCAAGAATGGCCCAGACTTGCTCTATGTTTCTGGGGCCTAAGGCAGAAGAGGTGCTGTAAATGTTACCAAAGCTCAGCCACTTGTCCATGAGGCTGAATAATGAAGACAAGCGGTTTGAGGAGGAAGGAAAGAGAGTTTACTTGTCAACAAAGGAGGAAATATGGTAGACCTTCTCTCTCAAAATCCCAAATTTCCCCCAACACAGGCAGAAATACAGAGCTTTTAAAGGGAGGGTTCTCAGCTTCAGGCAGTTACCATGGTTAACTTTCTTTTTTTTTTTTTTTTTTTTTTTTTTTTGAACAGTGTAACAATAATTTCGGGGGGGGTTTGCCGGGGCAAAACCCATCGCACAAAAAAACAAAACGCTGCTTGGGGCCAGAAGAGTTTTGGGATTCTAATTTTTTTGGATTTTGAAATATGGGCATCCCAAATTCAAAAA